>JAODVQ020168997.1:0-14827 GCA_025400075.2 Phenganax stokvisi
TGAGAGTGTGTGCCATGTATTGTGGGAATGTTCAGCATATGATAGCATTAGAAGTTACTTTATAAGAATCTCTGAAGGCTATTAGAGGACATAGATATTCGGAATTCGAGTCACTAGATATAATGGAAAAGCTATGCTTCGTGTTCGGTACTGAGCTTTGGGGTGATGATTTTAAGGTACTCCTTGAGTTATTCAAAGAAATCATTTTAGCCTTTTGTAAATATAGGAAACTATGCCTTTATGATAATAATGTGCAAACTGACCAATCCCAATGCTCGTCTCATTGTTGAACTGGGGACAGAGGGAATTCAGATAGGGTTTCAGGGCTGAATGGTAAGTTTGGTTAGTTAAAGTGTCGGGGTGGTGAAGACTGGCACTTCTGGTTCTCTCCCTCTAACATTGAATTCCGCCCACTCTGGTGGGTGCGTGGCCGATGGCAGGGCATGATTGAGTTTATTATTGAGTTTATTACTATTACATGACGTCATGGCTGGAGTACGCCTTGTACAGTGGTCTAAGGAGTATGTTCTCCTCTAAGTGAGAGATACACCTCATGCTAGCCTAAAAATCCTTCAGGGACGCATGCAATGCCAGCATAGTTGTGGTACACATTCTTTCCAGAACAATCAAGATTCCAGGATCGTAAAAGCCACCTTCCTGACCTCAAAGAAGGTCTCTGTAACTCTTGCCTGTCGATCAGTCTTGGCTTTTTAAGAGTTTGATGTCTTTAGAAAGAAGTTACTGCTACTACACTAGCATCGCGCACAATTTTAAAGGTTTCTTGAGGCTGTCACAAGGTATATACTTCACTTACAAGAAACCTTGAACAGCGTTTGTGGCCATAACTCCCATTCTGGTCGGTTTGTTTACTAAAATATAATTCTTTTGCTTAAATAGCACATACGGCCCTGCCCCCTATAGTAGCATACTCATGTGTACTCCATAGACTACTATAAAAAACGTACTCCAGCGTTGTACTCCAGACATGACGTCACGTTATATGCATTCCTCGCACGCTTAAGTGAAAGTGGTCTATTCCCTCTGTCCCCAGTTGAACAATAAAACAAGTATTGGGATTGGGCAGTTTGCACGCTATAATCGTAAAGACTTAGTTTCCTACTGTCCCAAATAGCTACAATAAATTCCTTTACCAACTCAAGGAGTGCATTAGTAATTTACACAAATTTTGACTTTACCAATATGTCTAATGAATCGAATTCTGAATAACCATCTCCTTAAATACTCTTAAGAGATTCTATATAGTTATTTCTAATGTTATCACATGCTAAACATTCCCACAATACATGCCACACACTCTCACAATCAGCCGCACACAACATACATTCCTTCCTGTCATCTCTATTACTGTGTCTCCCTAACTTTTCATTCAGGCCATGCGTACCTGAACGAAACTTAAACAATAAACTTGTGCCTGCATTACACTCTCCATGCGAATACTGTGTAAACTCCACTCTATTTCCAAAACACTTATACAGCTCGGGCCTGACTTTTTTTAAACCCTCCTGAAATTACTTACAGTTCCTATCTCTAATGCCCTCAGATACCATGCGTAAAAATTCCTTTTGAGGACAATCACAATATATTCTCTTGATCCATTCCTCTTCATCTAATTCTAAAAGCCACCAAAAGTTCATCCGCTACTGTACTCCACTCATTCCTCCCTCTACCTCTTCTAGGCATAATATTCCAATCATTATTAAACACCTTCCAAGGGTATCTATCCTCAGACATTGAAACTAACTTGTATCACCACTTAAGCTTTGCTTTATCCCTACTACCCTGCAATTCCTCTATACCCATATCACCACAAACAGCCTCATTACAAATCTTTGAGGAACAACCCAAGACCTTCTTTGCACCTCTTAAAAGAAGTGACTCTAAAGCAGATGCATGTGTTTTATTACATTCCCAAACCTTACCCTACTCAAGAAAAGCCCGTACGACTAATAAAAGCAAAAACCTTCTTGCAGTCAAATTAATCCTTCTATTTCTAATCACATTACGCAGCTGGTGAGCGTTCTTATCACCATTTAAGACTTTCTTAACATGTGCATTCCATGACCCGCTGTATTTTTTTAGTTACCTGATACACTTAGCCACCTCCTCAGACTCCATTTCTCTACCTAGAACCATACCTACTACTGTTGGATGTTGAACTAAACTCTACAAGCGTTTCCTTGACCTCATTATTCCAATCTTCATCAAAAGCTTCATCTACACTACATGTACTTTAATGCTCATAATGCTTCCAAGCTTTGCCTTAGTACTAGAGACAGACATTCCCTCACTATTCTTCAGGGAAGAAATTCCTTTTTTCTTTCCCTTCGTTGCACTCGATACAATAGTTCAAAATTCCTTGCTATTCTCCTCCAAATCTAAATTTCTATCTACAACCTCATTTCAGATAGCATACTTTTTCTTTAGCACTAGCTTCTTAATCTGTTTGTGTAGTTTAACATACTCATCCCAAAGCTCATGTTGCCTCCAAATAATTGACCCATACACCTTTCTCCTAGTCTTAATCAAGCACTTAATCACTTCATTACACCATCTAGCTGACCTACCACACACTATCATCTTATCTCCAACTAGTTCATCTATAGACAATGCCCTCCCACCCCGCAAGTACATCACTTAAAGCTTTCCCCTCTGATCCCAATTCTATTCTTCTACTAATGCTCTATGAAAAGCTCCCTACTTCTTCACTTAGGGCTACTCTGTAGGTTGATCTAACTAAACTATCACTAAATTGTCTCACCCGTCACTTTCTGATCACATGTCCCTTTACCTTTTTATGATTGGCCATTTTTCCTTACTCCAACTAAACTATATAATGGGCAGAGGACCCTATATAAGACTGATCCACATGCTGGGCGAGGAGTCCTTCATTAGAGTGCAATCAGTAATTATATAATCAGTAACTAACTTTTGACCTAGGCTCGGCCTTACTCTAGTCCATTAAGGCTCACTCACTAGCTCTCGTAGAAAGTATACTCATAGTAGTGATGAGCCCGGAGGTAACAGGCTAGTTCTTACTTGTAGAGATAGTAAGGGATTATCTCCTGATGTAGTGCATGGTATTTCAGCCTGTTTAAGAAAGATAGGATGCCATTGTGTACTAGATGAGTTGGTGCCTAGCAGAAAGTCTTTATGTCAGCAATTACTTTGTGTCAATAGATTTGAGTTTAGCTCTAGTAGTGGTGATAGAGATAGTAGTGATGAGCCTGAAAGTAGCAAGGATGTAGATGAAGTAAATGTGCATGAAGTCCATGTGAAAGTAGTCTCAGAGGGTAATAGAAAGGGCCTTCGTGTAGGTAGTTAGAAATTTTCAGGCATTTGCAGCAAGCGTAAGCAAAAAGAAGTCTTACCTCAAAAGGCTTAATATAGATATAGTAGCTGGACAGAAATATTGGGAGAATGATGGTAGCGCCATTAATAGTGTAGATAGGTGTAAGTGGCTTGGTATGCCTCGTAAAGTACAGAACACTCGTAGATGGGAAGGAGAAGTTAGCTTTCTTATTAGAGAATGTCAATTAGATAAGGTAGAGTTTATTAGTGGAACTTTGTATGTATGAGGAGAGCGTGTGGCTAGCAGTACCTGGAGGGAGAGGTAGAGAAGCCTTGTTTATGTGTTGTGTGTATAAAGTAATGGTGCCAGTTAATTGATGCTTGTTATTAAATGTTAAGAAGGATATAAATTATTTCAAGGAGAAAGGAACAGTACTTCTTTTGGGGGACTTCTATGCTAGGGTTGGGAAAGCAAAGGAGCTAGATGTCATAGTTGGTATGTTGGAGGAGAAAACATGTAATGCTCGTGGATACCACTCTTAAAACAAGTACCAAACGAAAGCTCAGGAGACTCCCTTCCTTCTTAGGCCAAAAGGTAGAAACAATCAGTGATATAGTCTTGGCACCCCCTTAACTTTAGTACTAAAAGATCATGCCACGCCCTCCACTAGTGTGAGCGCGCTACGTGATTATACGCTGTTTACGCAGCCCGGTTGCAACATGCATAATATAAATGATCTACTCTAACTCCCTTGAGCTGCCTCCAGACTTTTCCTAAGGCCTTAGTCCATTAGTGCAAAGATAAAGATAAGATTTATGAGTTCTTGTCATTGTGTGTAATTATAGCGTCAGGAATTAGTTTGAGCCCTACAGGGTTAATTAACATCATATTACTTATCTAGAGAGTTCACACCATCAAGAAGTTGGCAGGATGGTGTTTGCCGCCATTTTCAGCAGGTGAGGCTAACCTCACATTGCAAACATGATAAGCTGAACTAAGTCTGAATGCATATGTAAGTAGTAGTTAAGATAAAATCCGGATGCTTCTGTACATCGTTCCGGTTATGGTGTAGAGCAAAGCTGTGGTTTGGAGATTAATATCTCCAAAACTGTAGTGGTCACTGCATGCGTTGGTTAGCATCATGTCATAATGTTAAAATACAATGTTTCTATAATGGATACTGCAATATGATTCATTATGTTGCTAATGGATTATGGTTATGGATGATATACAGCATGACTCCCCATAGGAAATGGTAAGGCGTGGGAGCTGAGCTTGTGCCATGACAGCTGCTCCTGCTCCTCCTGGCTGATGATTCTGCTCCTCCTTCTAGTTGATTCTGTAGCTCCTCCTGGTTCTGCTGCTCATCCTCATTGATAATATAAGGCTGGTCCACAATATGGACGCAAGAGCTTGTATTGTGTGCATCACCAACCTTAGCATAAATTTACAGGGTCCTATTAGCGAAGTACCTGGTCATGAGCACTTACTCCAGCGTCAGTTGACGCAAGGAAACGCTGGAATATGACTAAATCCTATTTCAGCGTCATGAGGGTGGATCGAAATTTTGACGCAAGGTGACTCAAGCTCTTAGGTGGATATTGTCAACCAGCCTGGTCGATGAGTTGCTGCCATTGATGCTCTATTGCTGATATGGTCTACGCATGCTTTCAAAGGCACTTTTATTCAGGTTAGAAGTTGTTCTCAGTTCAGAAGAAACTACTGTTTGTGGGATAGACATTTGCAGACCGCATTGAAATAAACGTTCGCGGTACTTCGTGCATAGAACAGCCAGTTGGAAATTGCACACCTTAATGTGATAGTTGCGCATGCGTCGGTGCTAATTTTAAGGGGTGTGGACTTTCTGCGTTCTTGAGTGGCTGTCTTCGCCCGAAGTTAGTCCTCCAAGAGTGCGAACCACTGGGACTACTTAAGGATGATCATTGCTGCAGACTAAATCAGACAATAAGTACAACACGCATGCATGCGCGTGTAGATGCTATCGCGTGTGTACTCGTGGACAGCACACACTCGGCGCTTTTCCAATTATCGTTGATAGCTACACTCAGGAAAGATTAAAACTTTGTTTAACTCAGTCTCCATCGTCTATAGTAGCAGGTAGCCACATGTAACATGCTAGCACCCTACTCTGATGTAAGAGCGTTGTTTGAGGCTCGTATGGGTGTGGCAGTTACTGCATGCACGAGCAAGTCGAACTTCATATATTGCACGCTTAAACCTAATAGGAACGCAAAGACGGCCGTGTCTTAACTGGCAGATGCTCCTAAAACGAGCGCTGAGCTTCCCAAAACTTACATTTTGCCTGAAATCGACGGTCACATATTGTGACCGTCATTCGTGCACAGGGTATTCTTGGTTTCAACGTCTGTGACTATCGTCCGCGCACAACGCATTACGCAGTCACATACGCTATGACTGCTCCCTCTAATGTAATTAAAGGAGGATGTAATTTCAAGGAGAAAGGAACGGTTGTTCTTTTGGGAATTTCAATGCTAGAGTTGGGAAAGCACAAGAGCAAGATGATGTAGTTGGGACGTTTGGGGAGGAAACATGTAATGCTAGTGGTGAGAATTTGATATTACTTTAAAACGAGGTTGAGTTAGTGTCATGTAATGATGGGGAGTTAGTGAGTGAGCCTGAATGGAGTAGAGTAAGGTAGAGTAATTCCTTCGGCCTTGTCTTGTGTACGGTAGTGATGTTAGGGAGTGTAATAAAACATCAGCATCTGCTTTGAAAAAAGTTGTTTTATTAGACCAGCTAAAGGAATAACCATATGTTAAAATGTTAATGAGCTGAGTGTACAGGTTCTTTTAAGGCTATTTGGATATGCAAACGGCATGTTAGTCCGGAAGTAACATACAGCTAGACAATTGGCCTAATATGGTTGTAGCCTATTCAGGCCAATTTAGTCTAAGATCACATCTCAAAAGTAGATGAGCTAAAAATAAATTACTATTGCAAGTATATATTATTTCATTATAACAAAGAGGGGGTTGCTAAGGTAACTACACCCCCACATTAGCTTTTTGTTAGCTCTCGTGTAAAAAGCCTTATTTCTTGTGATTATCTCACTGATTGTTTTACCATTTGGTCTGAGAATGAAGAGGATCTCCTGAGCTTTCCTTTGGTACCTGTTTTGCTGTGTTTTATTGTTGGAGTTATGAATTCTAGTTATTCAAAGCTTAAGGAGGTTGTAAACTATTTCAAGGAGAAAGGAACTGTAGGTCTTTTGGGGGAATTGATGTGCTTGCAGAGTGGGAGGGCATTGTTTATAGATTAGCTAGAGTAGCAGTTGGAGAGAAGATGATGGTATGTAGTTGGTCATTTAGATGGTTGGATGATGAGATTATGTCCTCGATTGAGGCTAGGAGGGAGGTGTATAAGAAGAGTGTTAGGGGCAGCCTGAGGTTTGGGATAAGTATATTAGACTATATAAGCACATTAAGAAGCTAGCTCTTGAGAAAAAGTATGCTCTCCAAAATGAGGTTGTAGAGAAGGCAAATTTATATTTTGAAGACAATAGCAAAGAATTTTTGGACCTTTGTGTTGAGTAGAGCGAAGAGCAAGATTAAAGAATTTCTTCCCTGACAAATAGTGAGGGAGTGTCTGTCTGTAGTGCTAAGGCAGTGCTTAAGGTATTTAAGAAGCATTATGAGCATTTAGGTACGTATAGTGTAGATTAAGCTTTTGATGAGGATTGAAAGAATTAGGTCGAATAGAAGCTTGTAGAGTTTAGTTCAATGTCTAACAGTAGATATTCTATACAGAGAAATAGTGTCTGAGGTGGTAGCAAAGTGTATGAAGTACCTGAGGAATAATAAGACTAGAGGTAGCGATGGGTCTGAAGGAGAGTTATAAGGTATGGAGGCAGGGTCTTATTGTGTATTTAGGTGTGGTAGAAAACCTCAAACCGAAACAAGATAGATTTAAGTTTAGTTCTAGTAGAAATGATAGTGATAGCAGTGATGAGCCTGTAAGTAGCAAGGGTGTAGATGAGGTAAATTTGCATGACGTTCGTGTGAAGGTAGTCTCAGAGGGTGGTAAAAAGGGCCTTCGTGTAAGTAGTTTGAACTTTTCTAGCCATGGTAGTGAGCGTATGCAAAAGGAGGTAGGACAGGTCCTCATAAAGCTTGATTTAGATATAGTTACTGGACAGGAGTCATGGAAAATAATGGAAGTGCTATTAATGGTGTGTATGGGTATAAGTGGTTCAGTAAACCTTGTAAAGTGCAGAATAGTAGTAGAGGGGAAGGGGGAGTTCGCTTTCTTATTAAAGAATGTCTATTAGATGAGGTAGAGTTTATTAGTGAGAATTTGTATGAGAGTGTCTGGCTAAAAGTACATGGAGGGAGAGGTGGAGAAGTATTGTTTGTGTGTTGTGTGTATATGCCTACTGATAGTAGTGGTGCTAGCGTAATCGATGCTAGTTATTCCAAACTTAAGGAGGATGTAATTATTTTCAATGAGAAAGAAACTGTAGTTCTTTTGGGGGACTTCGATGCTAGTGTTGGGTAAGCAAAAGAGCTAGATGATGCAGTTGGTATGTGGTGGGAAGTTAATATCACTCTTGAATGAGGTTGTTAGTGGTATGTAATGGTAGAGAGCTAGTGAGTGAGCCTGAATGGACTAGAGTTAGACCAAGCCTTGGTCAAAGGTCAGTTATCGATTACATAACTACTGATTGCACTTCAAAGAAGGACTCCTCCCTCTTGCATGTGGATCAGTCTGAGTTAGGGTCCTCTGACCTTCATTTAGTGTAGTTAGAATTAGGTAAAATTTCCAAGCATAATAAGGAAAAAGAGTCGTGTGATGAGAAAGTGACATTTTAGTGATAGTGAAGTTAGATTAACCTATAGAGCAGCATTAAGGGCAGAAGTAGAGTTTTTTTTGAGAGCATTAGGAAGAGAATTGATATAGGATTAGGGGGAAAACTTCTGTAAGTGATGTGCTCGCGGAGTGGGAGAGCATTATCAATAGAGTAGCTAGAGAAGTAGTTGGAGAGAAGATGATGGTGTGTGGTAGGTCAGCTAGATGATCGGATGAAGAGATGAGGTCCTTGAATAAGACTAGGAGCAGGGTGTATAGGAAGATTGTTAGGGGGCAGCCTGAGCTTTGGAATGAGTGTGTTAGATTATGTAAGGAGGTTAAGATGCTAGTGGTAGAGAAAAAGTATGCTATTTGGAATGAGGTTGTAGAGAAGGCAAATTTAGATTTTAAAGAAAATAGCAAAGAATTTTGGACCTTTGTATCGAGTACAATGAACGGCAAGAAAAAAGTAATTTCTTCCCTGAAGAATAGTGAGGGAGTGTCTGTCTCTAGTGCTAAGGCAAAGCTTGAGGTATTCCAGAAGCATTATGAGCATTTAGGTACATGTAGAGTAGATGAAGCTTTTGATGAGGATTGGAAGAATGAGGTCAACGAAAAGCTTGTAGATTTTAGTTCAATATCTAATAGAAGTAGGGATAGTATTCTAGATAGAGAAATAGAGTCTGAAGGGAGGTAGCTCAGTGTATCAAGTACCTAAACAATAATAAGACTGGGGGTTGTGATTGGTTTGTAGGAGAGCTATTAAAGTATGGAAGGGTGGGTATGGTTTAGCTTTTAAAACAACTTTTTAGTGTAGTGTGGCGGGAGAAATGTGGTCTATCACGTTTTAGGGAGGGTCTTATTGTAAATCTATTTAAGAAAGGGGATATGGAAGAGCCTGGTAATTGTAGAGGTATTACGTTGTTAAGTGTTGTTGTAGTTGTTAAGTTTCTTGAATATGGTAAGCAACTGCATGAGGGATGGCTGTCTTTAGAACCAAGAGAAGTTGCATAGACAATATATACACTTTAAGTATAAGGAAGACAAACAAACATATGCATTCTTTTTTGACAATCAAAAAGCTTATGATACTATACGGCGTAATGCCTTGAGGCATAAGTTGTTTAAGCTTGGTAATAAAGGGGAAGTATTTGAAAGTAATTAAGGGGACGTATGTGTCGTTCAGTAGTGCTGTATTACTAGAAGATGAAAGATCAACCTCATTCAGTGTCAAGCAAGATGTAGCCAAGAGTTGTAGCCTGTCACCTATTTTGTTTTTAGTGTTTATTAGTGACCTTTTAAAGGAGGTTGATAACGCTGGAGTTGTATTGAGCTTAGCAGTGAGAGAGATTGGGTTGTGTACTATTTACAGAAGACTTTGAAGGTGTAAGAGAATCATGCAAAGCCTTATAGATATAGTTTGTATGTACTGTAATGAGTGGAGACTGAATGCTAATGTAACAAAGAGTGCTGTGATGGTATTTTCTAAGGATAGTATTAAGGGAAGCGTGAAATAGGGGGGAGAGAGAGAGTTGCCTGAGGTTGGTATATACACATACCTAGGAGTAGACTTTGCATATTATGGGTCATGAGATGCACATGTTAAAAGTCTTAGATAGTTGTAAGAAGGTTAAGAAACTAATTTGTGTGATTAGGAATAGGAGTATAAATTATCCTCAAGAAGGCTTTTGCTTTTATCAGTCCTTCGGCCTTGTCTTCTGTACGTTAGTGACATTTGAGAGTGTAAAACATAAGCATCTGCTGTGAGAACAGTTGTTTTACAACTAAAGGAAATATTAAAATATTCATGAGTTCAGTTTATGGGTTTTTTAGGCTATATTGATGTGGAAATGGCATGATAGTCCCAAAGTAACATACCACTAGACAGTTGGCCTCATATGGTAAATTTGTGTGAAGGTATTCTCAGTGGGTATGTCTCTGGGAGTACAAGAAAGAGCCTTCGTGTAGGTAGTATGACTTTTTCTGGCCTTTGTAGTAAGCGTAAGTAAAAGACGGTAGGGTAGGTACTCAGAGTGCTTAATTTAGATATAGTATGTGGTGGATCATCAATGTAACGTGATAATAGAACTTCCCAGTGAGGTGAATCATGAATGCAATGTGATAAGTGGACTTTCCTGTGGACTGAATGCTGTGGAATGAGGGATAACTGGGACCTTATGTTCCTCATAAACTGCTAACTGGACTTCCCTGTATATCAAAAGCTTGTAGAAGTTATCACTCAATAAGGACATATGTTTACTGTGAGTGTCACTAAATAGAGTTTTGCGTTTGTTAAACCTTTAACCACAAGGCCTATGTTATTAGTCTTTGATGTTATTGTTAGTATTTCCTGGTCATTGTTCAGTTTTGTATAAATGTGTCGCCGTTTCTTGTAAGACAGTGTGCATCCAGAGTTCATCCAGTTCTACATATCCGAGTTACTTTGGTCAAGCACAGTCGAGTGCAGGCGACGGTCCGTTACATAGTAGCTAAAACAGAAATTGTGGGAAAATGATGGTAATGCTGGTAATAGCGTAGAGGGTATAAGTGGGTTGGTAAGCCTCGTAAAGTGTACAATAGTCATAGAGGGAAGGGGGAGTTAACTTTCTTATTTGAGTATGTCTATTAGATGAGGTAGAGTTTATTAGTGAGACTTTGTATGAGGAGAGTGTTTGGCTAAGAGTACGCGGAAGGAAGGGTTGAGAAGCATTGTTTGTGTGTATGCTATCTGGAATGAGGTTGTAGAGAAGGCAAGTTTAGATTTTGAAGAGATTAGCAAAGAATTTATCACTTTTGAGAATGAAGAGCAAGATAGAAAGAATATCTTCCCTGACAAATAGAGCGGGAGTGTCTGTCTATAGTACTACGGCAAATCTTGAGTGTGTGTCTATAGTATTAAGGCATATCTTGAGTGTCTGTCTATAGTACTAAGGCAAATCTTGAGGTATTTAAGAAGCATTATGAGCATATAGGTACATGTAATGTTGATGAAACATTGAATGAGGATTTGAAGAATGAGGTCAAAGAGATGCTTATAGAGTTTAGTTCAATGTCTAACAGTAGTAGGGATGATATTTTATATTGAGAAATTCAAGTCACTAGATATTATTCAAAGTTAGCATTCGTGTTAGGTACTGAGTTTTGCTATAATCATATTAATTTACTCCTTAAGTTAGTTAAAGAATTAATTGTGGCCATTTAGAAATATAGGAAACTATGCCTTTGCGATAATAACGTGCAAACTGCCCAATCCCAATTTTTATCTCATTGTTCAACTGGGTACAGAGGGTATTAAGATAGGGTTTCAGGGTTGAAGGGTAAGTTTTGAAAGTCGAAGTGTCAGGGTGGTATGACTGGCACTTCTTTTATCTCTTTTTACCATTACATTCCGCCCAGTCTGGGGGATGCGTGGACGATGGCAGTATTGCTATGGCATGATTGAGTTTATTTTTGTTAGTTATAACACATAGAAATCTCATAAGACTCATGAGCAATTTTAATCTTAGTGTGTAAGTTTGCTCCTTATGATGCTATTTTATTATGGAATAGCATGGTGTTCTTGAAATAAAACAAACTTCTAGGAAGTTGGCATGATGCATGGTTTAGTAATTGGATACTACTAGATTCCAAGAACTTCGCATGACTGGTGTTTGTAGCTGATTAAGTATTATTGAGACTAATCTCACCTCTAAAAAGTTGATTAGAGGAACAAAAGTAATTACATTAGTTAACCTTTGTGTTTAATTAACACAATAGTTTAATGATAACATACCTTAAGGAAGTATGTGCTTATTTCTGGCTTTTAGATGAATGACTAGACTGGTGATCTTATCCTACGTGGGCTTGTTTAGATATCTCGAAGGCTTTATGAGATAAATATACTCTGTGAAAATTTCTTATTTTCAAGGCCACCTTCGTACGATATTGGTCTTAAAATAATTCCCCTCTTGATAGTGGGCATAGTTTGTGGTTGTAGCCGATTCAGGCTTGTGAAGGATAATGATGTATTACGTGAAGTAGATAACCTAGACAAATTGTTGTGCAAATATGTTTCTTTTAGCCTATTTTCATGTAATTACGCATGTAGTTTTAACAGATATAGCACACATCAAGGCATGACTGGTTGTAGCAAATGAGAGCTAGTTGAAGATAACCTTATGTCTCAATGTTGATGAGCCGAATAGAACATGAATGCATATTTATTTCTTCTTAATCCATTTCCGTGTAGAGATGACCTAATTTTCTAGAGACAATGCTTCCCTAGAAAGTGTATATACATCACCGATGTTTGTAGCCTTTAGATATACAAATTACTGATCGATCTATAACACCCCTAATGAAGTTAATTTTGACGGGTGATGGCAAATGCCTAATGTGAGGTTTGCTGGCTAAAAATAATTTGAGTGCAAATTTGTCTTGTTTAACACTATGCGCACAGCGCACCACTTTAGTGGCGCCGAAATTACGCGTAGTCAGCGCCACGCGCCACTATAGTCGCGCACAATAATTAATGGGCGTGGCGTTACGCGTAGTACATTGCGTTGGAATAATTCCGCGTTATTGCAACAGTAGCACGTGCGTGTATTCGGCGCGCAAAGTGTTAAGGGAAAAGAACGTGTTTATAGCAATAACTGGCAAGATGAGGCTTAACATCATATTACTTATCCTGAGATAACACACCATCAGGAAGTTAGAAAGAGGCTAACCTCACATGGCATACCTAATTAGGTAAAAAATGTAAACATAATACCTATTTTTAATCCATTTTTATGTAGAAGAGTTTAGCAATAATACACATCTGGAAAGTGTGCATTTCTGTATTTTCTATGTAATAGGAGAACCTCATATCTTGAATAATAAACTCAATCATGCCATAGCAATACTGCCATCGGCCAAGCACCCACTAGAGTGGTCGGAATTCAATGTCAGACGGAGAGAACTAGAAGTGTCAGTATTACCACCCTGACACTTCAACTTACCAAACTTACCACACAATCCTGAAACCCTATCTGAATTCCCTCAGTCCCCAGTTAAACAATGAGACGATGATTAAGATTGGGCAGTCTGCACGTTATAATCGTAAAGGCTATTCCCAAATGGCCACAATGAATTCTTTGACTAACTCAAGGAGTACCTTAAAATCATCACCCCAAAACTCAGTATCTAACACAAATGCTGACTTTTCCATTGTATCAAGTGACTCAATTTCTGAATATCTATCTCCTAAAATACCCTTCAGGGATTCTTTGAAGTTACTTCTAATTCTATCATATGCTGAACATTCCCACAATATATAAAATTATTTTTAATAGCATACTAGCGTGTATATATTATTAGTAAGAAAAGAAAGAAAAGAGAAAATCCGAACCCACCACCCAGAATCAAGAAACAAAACGACAACACGCATCGAAGACACAAGCACAACACAAACCACAGCACGCACGACGTTGAACGCACAACAAAACAAATACAGTGAGTAGGACTCAGGGTGCCCAGCCTCGAGAACTGGGGCAGTAGGTTAAAGTCTTTTATGGCTAGCCAACTCTCCCCACGCACCCAGAGGCCCAACTCTATAAAAAACACGTACATGAAAATCAGGCAGCAATGAGCGAAACAGAATTTAGATACTTAAATATGTAGCAAAGTATTCTCTTTTAACTGACTATCTCAATATTATTCCTCTATTTAACGTATTCTCTAATTTAACGTAACTGTTGTGTAGTACGGAAAATAATAAGTTTTCTGGCCACGTACGATTTGAGCGACGCGTTGACAAATACATTGATAACATATAAAGAATGGTAGAAAAATAATATTGAAGTAAAAAGACCGGTGGAAAAATAATCTTGAAGTAAAAAGAGAGGTAGAAAATAATCTTCTTAGATAGCAGATTAAAAATATGGCTGATTAAAAAGGTCCATGTGGCGTTCGCGTATTTCCAATTATAGCCCATCCATAGATACTAGTCATGCGCAAATTGTTGAATTTGATCAATACTTTCTTCTGTGGAGATAGCTATAGAGACCCAGGAAGTTGTCACAAGCTGGAACACAAATACCATCCTGAATATGCCTTTGCAAACTACATTCATTCTTGTTTAAAATGTGACTGTGTTTCTTCGCAAACTACTTGAAGGGGCTGCATAGATCTTTATATCTGAATCCCTGACTGACTTATGTACAGGTGAGCTTATAATGACGTATGCAAAATTGTTCGTAGCAACTGCATATTCTACCTATAAAGACCAATTGATAAATATACACGCCACATGCTGGTTTTGATGGGATAGTTGATCCCATATTGGGGAAGTTGACGATATTGAAGTTAAAACTGTCCCTCTTATCATATAGGTTAATGGAATATTTCCCATTCTCTAGAGTAATAAATATGTGCTCGGGCTCTCCGTTGTTTTCTTGAGATCTAGTTTGGCTGGATAATCGCGTCGTATCAAATCATCAAAGGTTGTATTTTTTAATACCAAGAGGTCATCGATGTATCTCATTGTATTGTTAAATTTCCTTGCCGCAAAGATGTTATTTTTCATTATAGTACGCATATACAGATATTCATATCAGGACAAGCTAATAATGGTTCACAATCAGTGGCCATAGGAATGCCCACACATCGTCTATAATCTTTATTACCTATGTTAACATATATATTGTCTATCAAGTATTCCACGTATTCAAT
>JAODVQ020169104.1:0-14821 GCA_025400075.2 Phenganax stokvisi
CCTATTCATGAATGATTTCAGAATTTCGTGCCACGCCCCTCTCTTACAATCTTAAGCTAATTTAAGGGACTACGACTAAACTATTGGAGATTACGTCGCATAAACGAAATCGTGATTGGACGGCCTGATTTTAGGGAATAAGACCGAGAATATTACCAAACGTCTCTTCTTTTCATGGGTGGCGGGCAGCTAAGCACAAGACTATCGTTAAAGCACTGTAGAGGAAGGAAGGTCATTCCGTCTTTTAGTAAACATAATAACTCTTGGCTGCCTGCTAGAGCTATTATTAAAGTGTTTGCTGTGTATACTACTTAGGTCTGGAGCGGCATTATTTGGACAAGAGAGAACAATTTCTACTGATCCACCTAGTGAATAGTGAGGCATAACAATGACAGCATGAGTATGTTTTAGTGCCTACTCTAGTTATAGCATGATAGATCCATAAGAAGACAATACCTAGTGTCAAAAGTAGTGCACTTTACCTACACAGGCATTAGCCAAACTACCACATATATATATATTATACAGTGTATGAAAGTTTTCCCTAAGAGTATTTGTACTCTCTGAGAACAAAGAGCTGAGTAGTTTCCTGCATTTGTGTTGCTATAGCTATACTCATAAAGAGAAGATTTATAGTTTCCTGCATTTTCACTCTATGATAGAACAAACAAAGTAGCTGGTTTCCCACAATTGGATTGTTATAAGAATACCCTATGGGAATAAATAGAGTAGTTCTATATAGCTTTCAGATTCCCATCATGGATAGTAAGTATATGTGTAGAAGTATAAATGTGGAGCTTGAAGAAAATAATTACAAGTATAACAAGATAGTACAATCAATCTTCAAAAAATCCTGATGTTTGTCACATAACAGGAGGTGGTATTCGTATTACATCAGCTCTAGCTATAATATGTATGTATGTATGATGAAAATTGGCGGAGAAACAAACAACACAAGGCAAATGCTAACTAGACAAAATAACTGCATCCAGGACAATCCTTTTCAAAGAAAAGAACTGCCCAGGACGGGACTCGAACCCATGACACCCAGCATTCCAGGCCGAGTGCTCTATATGCCAACTGGGCAACCAGGGGCAGTCAGTTGTATGCATCTCGTCCAATCAGGATGACCGCACACATTAAATTTCTTATTTTCATTGTAAGAACTTATTAATTAGCTCGTATATACCGAGAGCAACAGCAAGGCATATTGCTGAGAATAAAACCATGTCCTTCGTATTATTAATAGACATTGTTGTCAAGCCTATTGAGCCAAAACGATAGCCTGAGAATACTTAATATAGATTTCTTACCGAAAATTGACTGCAGCTTGCGCGAGCATTTCCGCTTTCGTTTAGACAATAAAAGCAATGAACTTCGGGATGACAACATTTTAAGTGCAAAATGAGCTTTGCTGATCTTCAGCCGTTCATTCTCAGCGAAGTCGAATTCACAGGCCGTGAAATTGGCAGCGGGGCATACGGTTCTGTCGAGGAAATTTCTGTATCGGGTAAATTATGCGCAGCGAAAACCCTTCACTCAATGGTCGAGAGGAACATTGTCCGCGCAACTTCTCAATTCGTTGAAGAATGCAGGCTGATGAGCACCCTCCCTCCTCATCCGAACATAGTGCAATTTTTAGGTGTCGTGGAACGACCGGGACACTTGGTCCCATGTTTGGTAATGGAAAAAATGACGGCGAGTCTGCACGACACGCTAGAAGCTGGTGAGTTCAAAACGCTTAGCTTGAAATGTTCGGTACTTGAAGATATCGCTTGTGGGCTCCACTTTTTACATGACTGTTCACCGCCTATTTTGCATCGGGACTTGACAGCAATGAATGTACTTCTAAATTCCGAAAAGCAGGCCAAAATATCTGATTTGGGCATGGCTCGCTGTTGTAGCGGATCAGCAATGATGACTAAAGGCCCAGGAAACATTCTCTACATGCCCCCTGAGGCAATATACCCTAACACTGAGTCAGAGTTTCAAAAGGAAAACAACCGGGAGTGCAAATACGACAAAAGCATCGACATTTTTTCATTTGGGGTACTGGCAATATTCACTCTCAGTGAAACATTTCCATGTGATCTGGATGCCCCTATTTTCCACCAAAAGGACAAGCTGACACCAAGAACTGAGATTGAACGCCGCACTAGATACATAGAGATCGTTCTCAAGAAGCTCAATAACGATGCAGAGCATCCCTTCATGTTGATGATTCATCAATGCCTAGACCACAGCGATTATCGACCTGATGCAAGTAAGGTGTTGGCTACCACAAGAAAGGTTATAAATG
This sequence comes from Phenganax stokvisi, assembly GCA_025400075.2. NCBI lineage: Eukaryota > Metazoa > Cnidaria > Anthozoa > Malacalcyonacea > Clavulariidae > Phenganax > Phenganax stokvisi. The sequence continues at coordinate 2,300 of JAODVQ020169104.1, forward strand.
ATATGGATGCAGCACTAACAAGAGAATTAAAGCAAGCTGATAAGGTACGCCATATCTCTAGGTCGGCTTAGTCTCGTTAACCAGACCCTTACGCGAGGAGGGTCTGGTTAACGAGACCAAGGTCGGATCACGTGCTCTGGGTGAAGGGAATGGGAAAAAATGAGGGCAAAGTGTAAATCCCGGAGGGATATTTAAAAATTAGTGTAAACAAAGTTGTCGCAGTTTAGAATGACGGCGAATCCCCGGTGCGTCGCTGAACTAGGGCTCTCAACGTGTTCTATAGAGGCGTTGCAATGGGTGCGGCTAATGAGCGCGACTGCCATATAGGAGGACTACCAGGTGCACTCGTCTGCATTGTATAATAGTTAATGTTATCGATATCTAGACAGCTTTTAGAGGGGATATGGCAGCGATTTTGGACACCAGAGAAGTAAGGAGAGGTAAAGGGACAGGTTGTAACAGACAGACGACAAGGATTTGCCTGTTTCTCAAGAACGCGAAGGAAGATGGTGCATGGCGTCGTCGATTTAGTGGTCAGAAATTACCACTGTACAATCGGCGTTTTCTTTCTTCACCTAGTTATATTACGCAGATCCGCGTGTCCGGGCAGTTCCAGATTATTGCGAGTGAAGCAAGCCATATATACATCCGTTCTAACGGCAAACTGTTTCCCTTTATTAAGAGCGAAGCGAGCCATATATTCGTTGCAATGGCAAAATTTTCCGTTTAACGACCAACCTCACATATTGCGCGTGGCGTTTTATTTTTCTATAATGTGCGGCGCCCAATGAACTATGAATGTCACTAGAAAAATGTACACATAGGGAATACAGACGACTCAAAATGAGCCGCCGCGCACATTAGCCACACCCATCGCAACTATTGGGGGAAACCGAGCATGCAAGCGCGTCTCTATGAGGCTTGTAACTATCGTTACCTAGGTAAAAAAATGCTCATCGTCATCTGACGTTAACCGAAAGAGCAGCGAGACCATCAAGTTGTAGTCCGAATTACTTCGTCGTCCGCGAAAAGCGGTTTTCGGATTATTTCTACGAACTGGAAGCTTTAAAATATATCCTCTCTACTCTTCTGATCAATATTATTATATGATCACAGATCGACTTGTCTTTTTGGAATATTTGGCGGCTGATAAATGATACTTTACTTTACTCCGCGCCGCGTTACGCCTTTCCTACGCGCTTATGAGACGTTCAAGGTGTAGTTCTCGTTCCCTGATCCCTCCCTTTTTGTATGCGCATGTGTGGGCGCTCCCCCACACATGCGCATACAAAAAGGGGAGGGATCTGGGAACGAGACTAGGTCTGAGGAAATTTAAAATTTATTCTATTCTTCAATTCCTTCATAAATAGCAATTTATGCCCTGCTTTTCGTGAATTATGCTCCAGAATTTGGCAAATTATGCTTGAAAATTTGCCATACTACGAGGTTCTAACCTGCTGTATCTTGTTAATCAATTGCTATAGGATTACAATTTTTGGTTTATGTCTGCTTTGTAGCTTAGAAACAGACAACCACGATTGAAGTTCTACCAGTCCCAGTGATAAGCACCAAATTTAGTGCGCGGTGTCCGCGGCTAACAGCATTTGCGCATGCGTATTACTTTTCTCAACTATTTTTCCTAAATTATTACGAGAATATTCTAGAGCCTTTTCAACCCAAATTATTATTCCCGGCATGATTTCCTCACCCCTAAACGAGACTACTAAGGTGGGCCATGACGAATCTTTGTAGGGCTGTCACTTGAAGCAAACGAACTAAGCACTACAGTGTACATATGCTACTTTCATTGAATATTACCGGACTCATCGAATAGGCTGCATGCTTCCTTCAACTAATAGTCGAACACGAGAGAACAAAAGCTACGTTTTTGGGGCAAAAGTCTGCGAATGACTAGGAGACAAATGCGACTGCCTCTCGTGTCAAATTTCTACAGCTGAAAATCATGGCGCGGAAGCGCAAAAAAGCCGTAACGCAGAGTGTCCATATTCCGTGAAATGAGTGAAGGCCTGGGTTTCGAGGCTAATAAATGACCGCGACCAGGGGTTCTTCGTGGGATCACCCGCTCACAATAATTCGCGCACGCTAACTAGTAGTGCGGTAATAATACGGGTATAGTAAATCACCGCATTGAACGATAAGAATTTGTTTTTCATGATAACATGGTTAACTACTGTAGGAGACTGATGTAAAGATGCTAGAAATCACTGGCCAAGAAGAACATTCACAATATCAAACGGTAAATTCTTGCAACCATGTTTACTAGTATAACCTATATATATTATTCCAAAATATAGAATTGTTTACCACCACTGACATCTGCTTTCACTTCTCGTTATCTTGGTTCATCAACTAAGATCAATGCTATTCCATTAATCATCTTGAGTTGTGATAAGTGGAATCCAGAAACAAATCAGCTGGACATTGGAAGACGTAAACCAAATGACTATAGTATGAAGTTAGTTGATGATGCAGTTCATCTCATCAAAAATATTGAAAAGCCGATTGCCGTCATATCAATGTCTGGCCTGCAGTTCTCTGGCAAGTCTTATCTTCTCTCTCACTTTTTACCCACTACAGGAGCCTTTCTACAGGGATCTAACAGGAAGCAACAAACTACTAGAGGTATTTGGATGGCAACTAGTGTCCTTGAACATTCAGAATTTGTAGTTGTTCTGTTGGACACAGAGGGAATAGACCCCATTACCGGTTCAGGAATCAATTTCCTTACCCTTTCCTGTTTACTCAGTTCATTTGTTATCTACAATACAAGGAAAACAACTAAAAGAGCAGTCACAGAAGATGTTCAAAATTTGAAACCCTTCCTACAGGTTTGTGATTCTCTTGATAATTCAAGTTGTAAAGTGGACCAATTGAAACCATTCATGCCACATGTCATGCGGCTACTGCGAGATGTTCGCTTACAGAATGACACTGTATTAACAGAACTATATGAATCATCTGAAACATTGGCCACAAAATTAGAGCACTTCTTTCCTTCTTATGAATGTGCCTGTCTTCCACAACCAAGTTTTAACATGAAACTTGACCTGGAAAAGCAGCAGGAGAAAATTAGACAAGTTTTTAACCAGGCAGTTCATTGCCTAGTAGAGAGATTGATCCATCAAGTCCCTAAAAAGAGAGCAATTAATGGTGCCATCATCCCAAATGGAAGAATCTTCTGCAGGCACATTTCCTGCTGCATAGAAGCTGTCAAAAAGAAGTCATCCATCCTTCATCATCTTCAACTCAGCTGGCATAGTGTTGTTAATGATGAAATACAAGAATACTCACAGAGGCTGGTAAGTGAGTACGAGGAAGAGATGAAGACATTAAGTATGCCAATGAGTGTGAGCAATCTAAAGAAAATCCACATGCGATGGCTGAAAATGGTGAAACACAAGTTAGAGAGAGAAATTTACAATGTAGAACCAAACTCTGATGAGAAATACATTCATTCAATGCTTAATCAACTAGAGAAACAAATAGTTCAATGGGATAATACCAAGCCTCAACATAGACTGAGAGGTGGTTCATTTCATCAAATTAGTCAAAATAACTACACAGCTTCAATGTCAGTGTGTGAAAAACTGCTAAAGAACCTTATAAAAGCTAGTGAAATTGAGAATAAAGTTGAAATTGCACTCCATAATTCTGAATATCATGATATTGAAGCAGAAATTGTTGTATTAAAAGAAGAATATCATAAAATAGCTAAAGGGCCTGCGATCGATGATGTTTTGAGTAGTGAACTCTCAAAGCTGAATAAGTATAGGGATGCACTTAGATTAATGCCTGGAAAACCAAGAAGTATTAGAGTTACCAAAAAAGGTAGTGAAATGGTTAAAATTTGCTGGGAAGCTCCTGAAGAAAACCCTCACTCAGTGGATGAGTACGTGATTCTACAAGGGGCTAAGGGATGTGAATTGAGAGAAGTAGCTAGAACTACCCTACTCTCAGCTGAAATATCAGGCTCAACAAAGTACCAACACCAAGTTAGAGCCAGCACCTCTCTACAGACTACCTTTTCCCTGATAGAAGATAGATAATATGTGCACTTAATCGACTCTTGCACCTCTGAGTTTAATAATATGTGTGAACCCACTAATGTTGAATAAAATTGACAGTTTTACACATTAAAAATGATCAATAGGTGTGTGCTTTGTGTGCATAGACAATGAAAATGATACAAAGGTGTAAGTATGAGGCATTTTGTTGATAATGTAATTACAACAAGGTTGGGCTTATATGCTGTTGTCATGCCGGATATTCCTTGGGGCTTCAAGTACATGATAAGTGTGGCCCATATCCATATCATGCTGTACTTTAGAACTAGTTCTTGGCACTTCATACATTTGAGGAACATCTACACTCTCATAGAGGACAGTAGTATTTTGAGTTTTAGGAGCAATGTAGAATGGTTCTCCGAGAGATTCATCTGGTGTTGGAGCTATAAAATAGGGAGGTGACAGAGCTAGGTTATGGTGGTATTTTTACCTTCATAAATAGGGTTATTTCCAATTGTATTTCCATTTGGGTCATTTTTCTGTACTTTTTTCATTTTCCTTGTTAAATAAGCAATGAAAATGATTAAAATGCATGTTAATAGTGCAACCACAACTGTGCCCAGTACACCACCAACAATAGCTGCTAGAGGTAGTTCCGTACTTCCTCTGGTCGAGTTTGACACGTCAGCTGTTCCCAAAGTTACGCTATAAAAGTATCAGTCAATGAAGAACAGTGATGTTACTTTTATTACTATACCTTTGCATTGGAGTTAGTGATATACTTGTTTTAGTAGCTATAGAAGGTGATGAACTCACTATAATAAGTGGAGTATTCAAGAACAGCCTAGTTTTGGTATCAAACACTCACCAAAAGGGAGGAAGTTAGGTGAAATCAATGGAGTTCTCTTCACACTATCATAACTAGAGTCTATTTCAATACTCTCAATATCAGTGGAGATATAGTTGGTCTGGTTCCCGGAGACAAAGACCAGGAAGAATTCACTGTGTTCAGGTTGTTTTACTCCCACTACATCTCCTGCCTCCACTATCATCTCCGGTTCAGCCTTGAATTCTATCCTATCATCTTCATACAGATTTACCTCCCTGGAATCAACTATGCGGTATTCCACCAAACTTTGACTGAAGTGATTGTCTAGATCGTGACCTGATGGGCGCCATATTTGAACTTGTGGTAATTCCACATCTCCTTCATCGTAACTATGCCAATATCTTACAGCTACTTTCCAAGATAATATTTTTCCTGGTCTAGTGAATTTCATATCTGGAATAACACTGATTTCACTGGCACTATAAGACATTCTTCTTTCTATCTCAGCAATCTTACTCAAATATGTGGAACCTATAAATCCCCTGCTGCAGTTCTCACATCTACAATCTGTTGCACATCAGTGAATAATGCTATGCTGAAAGAATTCGATGCTTACCAATTTGAATGGACATAATTGGGATATATTCTTCAATCTCGTCATTACAGTGCCTCAACATCTCAAGACCATTTGAAGAGTCTTTGTGGTACAAAATATTGCCACCAATGTGTTCAAATCCTAGTATAGTTCCTTGTTTTACTTGTCTCTGCACATTAAAGGTTCGCTTCCGCAACATTGATTGTCTTAATTTATTATTTTCTTCAATTAATGTATGAGTTGTTTCTGAATACTCAACACATTTTGTTGCAGCCACTTCAACTTGGATTGGTGTTAAGAGTCCAATGAGGAATGAAGCATTATGTAAACCCAATTCAACATAGCTTAGAAGTGTAACACTTTGAAGAAGACCATCGCAAGTTATTTCAAGCTGTGGGTAGACTGTATAGGTTTTGCTATGATAATATACCCGTGAGTTCACTTGACTTGCTGCTTTTTCTACAGTTTGTTGCTTAGGAAATCCAATTAGACCTAGAAGGACATACTAAAATATTAGAAGAACACAATAAAACGAATGACTGACCATATGAACCACTAAAGAGAGCAAGAAATAGTGGCAGAGACACCAACACGACAGCTGATAGTTAGCTACGTTCTATATACAACTGTTGAAATGTTCTTATTTCCTGACGTTTTATGGTACTAGAGCACATGGGGATTTCATAAGATGTTGATAGTAAAAGGGCTTCAATGCACAATAAGGAATCAGTTTCTTCAACAAACACTCAGCAGGAGGTCTGTCCAAGTGTGAGTCAACATATCAACAAGTATTGGCAAAATCACTTTTAAACACCTTGTAGACAAGTCAAGACAGCACTAAAACACTGGTGTCACCTACATAGGACCAGTCAGTGGTAATATCAATGTTTACCCTGTATTCTTAAATAAGTACATTACCAGTGAAAGAGAGAACTAGTAAAGGGGGTGTGTCAAACACATTAATATAGGCTGCTGTAACTTATATAAACGTGGATGTTTCCTCAGTAGTTTCAATACTATAATCTCCTGCAAGACCTTTCTTGCTACATGAACTCACTATTTGAGGCCAATCGTAACTAAAACAATGTCATAAGTATAATTTTGATGTTAATGTGCACCATGAGACAATGATAATGAATGTTTATCTACGATATCTGTTCCTCTTGAAGCGGAACCATAGCTGTAGTATATTATTATTAAACTGGCTCTTGAACCCATGTTTCCAAGAATATTCCCACTCTCTGTTCACAATCTTGAATGCAATATCCTGCATATGACAAAAAAGATAGATTAGAGGCAGTTACACATTATCATTGCCTGACAGACTACCCCATGTCTCATAGTTTGATTGTGTGTATGTCCGAAACTTCCATAACATTAATTAAAGTGGCTATAATATTTTTATATATGATATGAGTGCAATGCATTATTGAGCACAGCAAGCCTTCACAGTGGTGTGAGTAAGATCAACATTGGGGTACTTTGTGAAGCAAAAGAGTATGTTTTGTCGCTGTGTGACACTCTCTTAGTAAAACACCTTTGCCAGCTTCTCACTCACACTGTAAGTACAAACTATAGCTCTAACCTGGTGTAGACACTGCTACATAGGCAAGAGACACTCCCAGCTATAAATAAATCTTTCTTGACCTCTAAAAATGCTTTCCCTCATTTAAATAGTAGAATAGCATGACCGTGAGTAAGCACATATACACCGGAAATCATGCCTGCTCACACCACTACAATGGCTATGCTCACTATTATATTTACACCACAAGGATGTTTGTTGGACTCACACTACATTTCAATTAACATACCTCATATGGGGGCCCACCATGAAACCTGAGAATAGCAAAATCTTTATTGTCTTCACAAGGTTTCTGCAAAATGAATCAACCCCTAAAACATCTTACTGAAAATATCAGCAACAAACATACCAGGGTATATGTTGGTGTCTTTCTTTTGTCAATAAGATCAGGAAAAAATATCTATAATTAGTACATGGAAAGTTCTGTCAAACATTAACACAACATGATGGAATGCAAACTTTAAGTGAATAAAAATACGCTCAATGCTCTGGTGAGGCATATTCCTTTTATATGGCTATATACGCCTTTATGAAAACTAATGTCTGATTGTTAAAATCCCTTTGGTGCGTGTGAAACTATAATGTCATTGTGTGTAGAGGAGTGTGTGTGTATATCGCAGATTCAGCTCATTCTGTGCTCTTTTTCGCTCTGAAAATCGCTCTGAAAAGAATATCACTGGCTCACAAGGTAAATCTGTAAAAAACTGTTCTAATGTATTGACCTTCACATGACATCTGTAGTACATTACATTCAATCTCCAATAGGCAATACACACAAAGCATATACATATAGTCTGGAACTTATGTGGATGTTGAATAAACTTACAAACTGCCATCCAGAAAGCAAACGCCCATATATACACTTAGTATGCTGTATTACATACTAGATCACTTGCATCAGGGAAAAAACGGGTTGCTCAACACACAGTATGACCTATGCTCTCTAGCAGCAGAAATGTTTGAGAACAAGCTTAAAAACCACCACAAACATAACCGTCTTTCGCTATAGCACTTAAAGTATCGAGGGTTTGACTTCATTATTGCGTCCCAATATGATTTACCTAATCTGTGGTTTTTATTAATAGTGCACAAGTGGAGAGTACACAACTTATCTTACATTAAATTTATATCCCTGCACAATCTTTGGTGGAGGATTGTCAGTGTCGTAATGAGTCTGGTTGTACTTGTTCCACTCAAATCCCTAATTTGATATCAATACAATAAATGGAATCACTCATTACACAAAATAAACTGACAGTGTGAACTCTGTTCAAAAATCTTGGTTTCCTTGGCCGATACTTCTCCTTCCACAATAGATCCTATGAAGTCACATTACAGTATAGGGAAGAAAACAATAAAAGAGATGTGCTCTCAAACCTGATTATCTAGGACAACTTCAGAATTGAAGTTATATTCCTCAGTAGCCATACCATCATCCCCAACTTTTCTCTGCATTTCCAACTCACTATAGTCACTGACAAGCTGGTAAAAACATTAAGATTAGCAGTACTTATTACTATGAGGTAAAAATATTCCTATTTTAATGGGATAGAATCATCATAAAGGACACAAGAATGACCTAGAAGAGTTTCTACTCATGCCTTTCCAACACATCTGTAATTAGCAGTAATGACTCACTGTTCCTCCAGCAAGTACTATTTCCCTATTAGCTACTCTTCTGGCATTATCTTCCTCAGCTGTTAGTAGACGTTCCTTATGGATAAAATTTGTACAAATTGTACTCAATACACATAACACAACACATCAAATTAGGATTACAGGTAGCATTTCAAGCTTTTCACATGAGATCTGTTATATTTCATGACCAGCGTACAGTACTAGTTTATACTGTACTTTCCACGTCAACTCATACAGCAGTTGTTGTGAAACTTTCTTCTTATTGTAAAATGGTATATAGGAGTAGGACCATGGGGCTAAAGAAATATTGATTCAGTGGTTATAGACAGCATAATGCAAGGATATTGCAGACAGACTTGGAGACCGTCCAGACAAAGTTAAGCAACAGCTACCAGTTCAGGCAGTTAAAGCATTTGCCAAGGCTAAACTATAGTTCTGGCCCTACAGCAGGCCTTGTACCAAGTACCTCCCAGAGCTGACATCCTTTGCCTATCCAGCACAGCCTTGGAGAAAAGTAAGAAATTGTCAGTTGCTGCATGTTCAAGTGTTGATTGTTTCTTGAAGCTTGAACTGAAGCATGGAGACAAGTTTTAACTAATTTCAATGTTCGCACATTATTGTGAGCCTTTGGTAGCATCTCTTTGCTTGCTTATGATTCGTAAAAGATTTAGATGTCACTTAGTATGAATAGTACTTAATTAGCTAACAAGCCTACCCGTAACCTAACATGACATACTACATACACTAAATATGAGTAAAACAACATATGTATGTAGTACCTCTCCAACATCAAAGGTCTTGAATAGCTTCGGACTGTATCGTCCACTCTCATAATCCAGATAGGCTGTGGTAACATTTACCAGCAAAAACTTTATTGTACCTTTCATGCGAATGTATATATCTAGTACATATCTAGAGTTAGCAGCTATCCATGCTACTATATGTACCTCAACAATTGTTCTCTGCAATACATGAAATGTATACTACCTTGTTCCAGCAGATCTTCTTCATTAATGAGGGTCTCTGACCTAAATGTATAATTTACTATGTAACATCACTGACAAGAATACATTACTGTAGACTAGGAGGATAAATGGTTTATGAATATTGTCAATAAACTACTATGCACGCTCCAGGAGCTATGCGCTTCTATTTATGCGAATATGAGAAAAATTTCTTAACTAAATTACAAGGTCAAAGGAGTTTGATTGTCTTGTACTCATAGCAGCTTCTAGAATATATAGCATTGGCAGTTTAGCTATGTCTCTCATGTGGATAGATCGTATCGCTAGTGAAAAGAAACATGGTATGTGGAAGCTAAAATTATGCCAAGATGATCAACGATAGCCATATCCGTAAGTCTTAGCTGTACTCTAAAGAATTCGAGTATGTTCTGGGATAGCTTCCGCTCACCACCAATGCACTGCATTCATCTATTATGGTAGAACATTGATCTTACTCTTGAGTGCTGACTTCAGCTGAGGTTTGAGAACTAGTTCCAACATCCTCCTCGGCTGGAGATAGATCCTTTTTCTGAACACTCTCAGATTCTTCTACCCTATCTGAGCACTTCTCCCCACTTTTAGTCTTCTCAACACTAGGGAATAGTGGAGTTCCACTCACTCCAAATTCTTCTGCTTGCTATATTTCATATACAGATACACATTATAATAAATTGCAGGTTGCCATTTTTCAAGAGATAAAGCCACACAATAGTTTATATACACATGTATGTGTAAACAGCTTGCATCTTCACCACTCATGTATAAAATATATTATGAAGGTTTGACGCACAAATAATATGCACAATCTGAACTTTACGTACGTGTTTAAAGTACAAACCAACCTCTTGCTTTAGTTGAAAGAGCTTTTTTCTAAGCATTGCTTGGTGGTTTGATTTCAAACGTGCCTATTCCAAGATCAATGAAGACTATTAGATTAAATATTAACACAGTATAAACTGTTAGCATACTCTGGCCATATGAGCTTTAAGTTGCTGCAGTAGTGACTCCCAATAACCAACATCTGTCCCACTTCCAGCTCCACTGATTTTTGACTTGATCTCTCGCTCTAATTTCACCAGATCACCATACTGTTGATTATATAATGTCAGAACTTAGTTGTGGCTAATATTCTTAGTTTGCAGGATAACAAATTTCTAACACAAATGTGTGGTCATGTTACACACAGGGCTATGTGATGGAAATGAAACTTCCAATATATGTGCGTAATTGCTGTAACTGCACTTCTAATCCCTTCATTCCAAACAGAGTTAACTCACATCTTTTCCTTTGAAGACAGCAGACACCTCATAAGACACACTTTCGTTGATGCCACCTCTTCTTTCTGCTCCACCCTCTCCTAAAGACAGTAGATAATACTAGAATGATGTTGGATTCAGGCCAAATCAAGGACAATGCTCATAGTAAATAGTCTCAAATTTCATATCGAGGACAATGCTCATATATAGTAGACAGTCTCTGTTTTCATGTGAACGTCTTCTGCCTGTGATTGCTATGTCAGTCCACATTAAAGCAAATATTCACAATATGATGCCTTATGTGTTTTGCATTATGTCGCATTGCATTGTGTCGCACAGTGTATAGCAGGATGTCATGTTGATTCACAATATGCTCATGCTCCACCAAGTGTACTACAATAAGCAGAAAAACGAAAATATTGTATTGACTGTTGTACGCATATTAACACATCCGAATAGAAATTATTTCTATTCACACGTTTCTCTCAGTCTTATATAAGTCCTTGTCCTGCAAAGTGGTTTTCTATTATTATAATTAATACTCTGTCTTCTGCATAAGCCTACCGCAGAGTTTCCACAAAACTATGGATCGGGACGTACACGTGGCTTGGTGTAATAATTGTGAATGAGCCATTAGTGCAATAACTTATTCCTTAAAAACCTCTCTTAGTTCTTTCAAGTTTTTTCAATTTCTCTATCTCTGCTTCACACACCACCATGATATCCTGCACAGAAAAAGTGCATGACTAGCATATACTATGTATACTTGGTCATACATGTGTAAACATTACACCCAGAGAATGTTTAACATTGTCGGACAACGTTATATACCTCTTACAAAAGTAACCATGCAAAAGTGCATGTGCATTAGGTAGCGTATTAATTATATTCATGCAAAACAACAACTACTTTGCACGGGCAAGGCCTATTTAAGTCAATTAGAGCATGCACATATGGCTGATGGACAGACATATGTACATGACGTGCTTTCCCGTATTTATAAAAATCACCCGTACGCCAAACTAGGATGGCTCACTACGCTCACAATTAACCTCCTAAGTAAATAAAACTTTCCCTAAAAACTTCCTCCTAACTTGACCCTTACATACATGTATATTTGTAATGGTTCATACAACATACCCTCCAAAAATCAAGGTTTGTTTCTTTTTCGATAGTACGATAAACTTCTATATCTTCTAACAAATCCTCAAGGTCTGCGACGTTCAACCCCTATACAATAAGACATTACAAAGTATACAAGATAAAACTAAGTAAAACACACACCTTAAGTAAGTTGTAGGGTTCCTGGATCTCAATATCTACATCATCCTCTGTCATATTAGCATACTTGGCTAGAAGGTCAATTGGATTTGCTGCAAAATATGTCACATAACTAAACTCAATAAGGATGCTTTTGTATAATTACAGTTGATATAACACTAATTAAACTATTACTAAAAGCACTAAAATATTCCTTGGTATAAAAGAATTGTGCAGTAGATATCAATATGACAATATGACTCAGCCCGGAATGTCGAGTGTCATGGGTTCGAGTCCCGTCCAGGGCAGTTCTTTTCTTTGAAAAGGATT
>JAODVQ020169318.1:0-14820 GCA_025400075.2 Phenganax stokvisi
CTTGTTGTCCGTGCTGAAACTTGCAGAGCCACACCAACCAACAAACCTTACGATAGCCCACAGTATTTGTTCATTGCAGAAGGGTAAAATAACTATCATATCTTGTACTGAAATTGAGTTCATTATCGGTGTCCGTCATCCTGGTGTTTGAATTAGGAAGACCTGCTTCTCTGTCTGAGAAAATTCTTTTTCGAAAACTTGTCAAGAAAGAAAATTATTTGCAGTGAAAAACGATTCTTTTAAAATCTAGAAGAAATTGCTTAGGCCTAGTTTTCATATGTCGCCGGTGATAGCTGACGTTAATTGTCGTTCATCACTGATACGTGAACTGTTTTGTCCATCCGAAATAATTTCTTACTTTGGTGATCAAAAACAAAATTGGCCGTGCATCTGTGATATATGATAACCAGGCTTTAAAAGTGTTTCAAGACACTCTCAAGTATTCTTTCTGTTTTTATCTAGTTGTGCGAAAGATAAGACAGTGCGTTATTACACACAGGGGAAAAGCCGTGTACATCGCTTTAGTATCCAGGCCTTCAGATTTCTGGCTGAGCACCGCTTCGTATACATCCACTGTGATCTTGTTGTATGTAATCGGAACGATCACAAGTCCACTTGCGCTCGGAGCATATCGTGTCGTCGTCGTCGTCGTGCTGTCGGAAAGGGCGCAGGATCCAATGATGTCTCAGGAATGTATCCATTGTCATTTGGCCCAATGATGAAGTCGGAATCATCAAGTGGGAAAAGCCAAAGTGGTGAGTGCAGGATAGTTTTCAAGCCCGAAATTTATGAATGGGAACGACGTGAAATGCTATCCTTCCTATAATTTTTGAGAAGAATATTCTTAACAAAGATTTGGCTATATCAGTATTCATTTGAGGTATACACCATGTATATTTATTATTGCAAATCTTTCGGTCCGTTAATAAATATAATAGTCCCTTAATAAATGTACATGGTGTATACCTCAACGAATACTGGTATTGTTGTTTTCGCCATGCAAAACTACAAGAATCTTAACAAATATCTAGCCACTGGGGAGCTTTTGGTTATGCTGTATAAACAAGACACTATAGCAGCTTTTAACTGTTTTTTACATGTGAAAGTTATGCATTTCAGATAATTCTAAGGTGAACACTACTCTTGTTGGATCATTGGTTGGAATCGGTTGCCTTAGCTTGATTCTCACTGGTGCTCTGATCTATTTGATTCGAAGACATCGACGTCATGCTTCTTCATCCGCGCAGGCTCAGGGGACTGAAAACAAGGGAGCATTGGCAATGGACAACTTGACGTATACTTAGAAATACGATATTGCTTGAAAAATCAGCCAAACAATGTCTCATTTCTTTCTTTTATAACTATAAAGCAAGTCGTTATTTGTATTTTGTGTCACTAAACTAAATCTGCCTTGTAGTCAAGAATTTGGGAACATAGATAAGTGAAATGAGTTCTAATATCGCATAGATGAATATATACAATACAAAAAAGGTAGTGGTTAAAGTTTGTTGTGAGTAGTCGCTGTGCGGGTAACCACTATGCTACACAGTTGATGTGTCCAGTTTCATTCCTTCGTGCATTCATGCAATGTCATGACATCTTCGGCAATCGTCGGCTCAACGAACGGGTGACGACTGACGATCGTGCGCTCGTCATACCTTTGCAAAATGTCGTACACGCAGTTCAGAGTGGACATTCAATAATGCGTACTAGACTTCATTAGTTCAGAGTGGACATTCAATAATGCGTACTAAACCTCATTAGCTCAGAGTGGATATTCCATAACGCCGTTCTAAATTCTAAATATTCTGAAATTCCAAGATTCCAATTTCCAGATTCCAGATTCCATGTTTTACAAGTTTGCGAATCTGCAGTGTGAGAAGTCGGACTGGCGGCTTACCACACGAAGTCAGGCGCGCGTATTTGACCAAAACTAAAAGTGCTGACCATGGTGCCATGGTGCTAACATTTGAATATTTTGAGCATTTTGAGTACACAAACGTACACTTTCACATTTTAAAACCTAGTTTTTTGTCAATTATTTTCTTCTGATGCGCGAGTAAAAGGTATACGCTTAGCAGGCATTCCAATGGTGCGACCTACTAATAAAAACGAAGGAAATAAGCCGTCTGGAAGCGGAGCAAAACGGAGGAAAGATTACACACCCAGACGCGAGGAACGACAAGCCAGTTCCAAACAAGCAAACACTGCTACAGGTACGCAAGAAAAACTAAGTTTTCTTACACTAGGAAGCTGAATCTGTTATAAATTATTGACTGATTGTCTAGCGGTCTAGACTGCCGTTTAGGAGACACCAGTTTAGGGGTAACCTGTGGGGTAGGGTTGAGTTGAAGGTGAGTAATAATTCCATTTTCTACATACGCCAGATGTCGAGGAGAACCCCATTGTTCACAGGGAAACTGTAATTTGCTGTCATTTACCGTAATCTACAATGTGCACTACCTTGGATATTTAGAAGTGTGTGCCAGTTTGGGATCTTTTAGAAGTGTGTGCCCTGATGGGATATTAGTGTCTGCAAGGTTGGGATCTTTTTGAAGTGTGCACCTGTGGTTTGGCAGTGAAAACAATTTCCACGAAAGGCTTACACCCATATTACTCAGTCCATGGGTAGGCTAATCAATTATTGAGAGATCACTTTGCAATAGTTATTCACAAAACACATGAACATCATCCCCAAGAGAAGAGAAAAGAAGTGTAGGTGCGCATGATGTTTAGTAGATACAAGTATAGTTTTATACAAAAGTGATAACTGTGCACATTTTTGAGAATGAGCATTTACATACCGTAAACCTCTGGTTATAAGCTCCCTGTTGCGGTGGATGACTTTTGATTATGGTAGGTGACTATAGTTTATGGTGGATGACTGTAGTAATGATTATAGATTATGGCGGATGACTGTGGATTACTGTAGATTACTGTAGTTTATGATGGATGAATATAGATTATGTTGGATGACTGTAAATTGTGGTGGATGACTATAGATTATAGTGGATGACTGTAGATTACTGTAGATGACTTTGGATTACGGCCTCCTGATGAGCAATAAGGTTTTCCTCACTATGTGACGCATCTAGAACATGGAATTATTACTGGTGGGATTGCGGGCTCAGCATTCTTAATTTAATGCTTTGTGGATGATCAGTGGCATTATAAGGTGTTTGCTAAACTGTCGTGACTTGATCTGGTATGATAGGCTCATTTAAATTAATTATTAGGGTGCATTGCCAGTCATTTGGTTTCAAACAGGACAATTCATTTAACGATGTTATTTTGTTAGCTCCAAGACGTCGTCATAGATATCGCCCAGGACAACGAGCGTTGCTGGAAATCCGTCATTTACAGAAATCAACTCATTTACTAATACGAAAAATGCCATTTGTCAGAGTTGTAAGTGCTAATATATGATTCCACTGTCTGTTTGTAAATATCTCTCAAAGCCTCTGATTGAGTGATTATATTTTAGGTTCGAGAGATAGCACAGAGGTGTACCTCAGGACATGATGAACTTCGATGGCAGCTGCCTGCTCTTGAATGCATACAAGAGGTTATAAAGTTATTAAATTTATTTACAAATGAAACAGCTGCAAAGAAGTTCAAACATGTACATTGCATTAACTTCTTGTAATTAGTAAAATTGTCTGGTGGTAGATGTGAAAATGGCATTTGCAATTTATGGATGAATGTGCCCTACTTTGTTTTTATTTTCAGTCTTATACCAAACTCTTGCAACTTCATCAAGAATTTTACTAACATTTGACTATCTTTTTAGGCAGCAGAAGCATTTCTTGTTCGACTGTTTGAAGATGCAAATCTTTGTGCGATACATGCTAAACGAGTTACCGTAATGCCTCGGGATATCCATTTAGCAAGACGGATTCGTGGCAGATCTGATGCAGGCTGTCCATGATGTAGCATATTGTAAAGTACTGTTTTTTAATTATGTATCAAAACAGTTTTTATTATTTGAAAATCAATGCACATGTACTATGTATTTATAGTTTTGACAAGGCTACCAATATGCTTACACAAGTTTAAAAAAGTACTAGTTTAAAATGGAGCATACTATAGTATATTTCTTGAAACATGGTCGCATTACAGATGCTTTTCATATCATTGCCTCATAGTGTTTTACAATGTTTTATTGTTTTTGTAAATAACTTCAGCACTTGTTTATATTGTTTTAATATACCGCAGAGGAAATGTAATTGTTTTAAATTATTAGTCTTTATATTATGATCATACAATAGTGTTGAGAACGTTTTTTGAGAGTTCAATTAGAGACAATACAGGTCAACATATTGTTGTACAAATGGCCTAAAAAGGGCATTATTTATTGCCAAGTTTGGTGTTGCCTCCATCCCAGCCTCTTTTCACAGCATGTATCCAGACTGCAAATAGTTGCTTTGATTTGGAAACTTAGAAAGAAGATAAATCGATTAAAGATTTCTTTAACTATTGTCAGGTTTCAAAGCATGAGTAAAGGAAGCAAAATCATTCATATTTTTGTATAAAATGATAAAAAAATTCTGTTACAAATATTTCGAGCAACTTCGCTTAAAAATGGAAATCTAACTTCACAAGTGGAAACACTTGGCAAACAAAATGGCTTCGAATAAGCGGAACATAAAGTGACGAGGCTAGAATTTATTTCTTCACATTATTTCAAGGCAAATGGGGTCTCGTCTAAGGTAATAAACACTCTCAATTCCTTTAAGACTGTTTAAAATATCCCACAGATTTTTAGTTGTTATATTTTGTTCATATTTAGACCCGTTCCTGATAAAATTTTCGAATGTTTAATCGAAGTGTCAGCGCCATTGTCTGAAAACGAAGGTAACTTTCGCAATACGATACTCGATTTCATCACCGACTCTTGAATACATTGCTTTTCTCATTTTCTTTACGTTTCATCCTACTATCTAGAGCTTTTAGAGGAGTTTATATTCTATATGTTTTGTGCATTTATTTGTTTATTAAAAGCTATACTTATTTATGTAAAAGCAGGAAAATAATTTTGTTTATATTATTTACAAGCGTGAAATTTCGAGGATTAATGATGTACGGTAGAACTGCCAGCTGTGCACTTGTTATACTGTATATGATTTAGGAAAGCAAATGTAGTTTCAAAGCGATATAGTTTGCCGGCAAAAAGTGTTATATAACAAGTATTGATGTGCTTTGTAGCAAAATAATTTGTTGCCGTCTGTTGTTCAGTGTAGGTTCATGTAGCGTTTTCTGTAATCTTCTCATATCTGTTGTCTGTACATTATTATGACATAAGTGAATAGCATTTTTGACATCTATATTTACTTCAAAGTTTAAGCATTTGTATTGCTGTGCAATATTAGGTATTGTTTGTTTTGAAGTACAGTTTAAAACACTTTTGGTGGTCTGGAATCTGGTTGTTTGATTGAAACATTGGATGGCTAAAATGTCACTCTGACTAGTAAAATCTGGTTTTAGATTAAGACAAAAAGTAAGGAGCAGTTACACTTAGGGAATTGAGTGTAAAAGTGTCAATAATTCGCTTCTTACAAAATATGCTTGCCAGGGCACTATCTGTAATATTTTACTCAGACACTAGACAACATTACATGGCTGTTTTAATTTTATGCAGGAGCAAAATTGATGAACTATTTTCCTGAAAATTATGAAGACGTGGTTAGTGTAAACTACAAGTGTAATTAATTTGTAATGTTCCATTGAACTCTGCTTAGAAGGTTGCCTCAAAGCATGCATTGGACTTTGTTATATTATGCAATTCATGTGTTTAACAAGATGGAGCTCACATGTTTCTAACTTTGTATATTATTGATAGAACATGCTCAAAGATGTTGTCCCAAAGTTTTGTTTTCCTTTTGCCTACGATGCGTAAGTATTCACGATTTATTTACTCTTGAACTTTAGTCTGTTGTTCGTGAATTGAGAAAGATGAGAGATGTCACAAAGCAACAAAGAGTACATGTGCTTGATATTATCTAAACAACTTTTGTTGCAATTTAGGGAGATGGTTGATGCTGTGCAGCATTTTGCATTTGTTTTGACAGACATTGAAGGTCTCTATCGCTTTGGCTTTTGTCGTTATCCTCCCAAAGCTAAAACATGTCTGTGCATTTTGAGGTGAGCAATAAAGTGAACACGTCTTACGAAGTGGATTGTAAAGCAAATTAGGAAGTGTATCGTGCTATTATGCATCCGAAATCTGGATGCATACATACCCATCTTTACAAAATCATACTTTTTTAGTGATTTACCGGCATTTGAAATGTTTTATGGCATTCTGAACACATTGGCGGAGCTTGAAAATAATGCAAGGAATGAGGTATGAACTTCACAGTACGTAGCCAACTTAATCCTTATAGACAAAATTTTAATTGTACCATTTCTGTTTAGCGCTTGACGACGAAACGATTTCTGGATCTTGTGTCGGAGAGTCAAGTTCCAGAGCCTGGGACCAAGTTTACTATCAGTGATCCAGGCACTGGTTGGGTAAGTGGCTATTTGAAAGGGTGGGGGAGTACACTTGTTTGGTTGAAGGGGGGGAGCACTCTTTGTTATTATTGTGTACAAATGTTTTTCTTGTTATTGCCTACCCTACAATATGTTGATTTTTTTATTCAGATGAGGCAATACAATTATCCTGACCCAGAAAAATTGCCTTCTATTCCCGAAAATGTAAGAGTCTGTGTTCCTGGATCATATTCAGCTCTTTCTAATGTATACTATTAAAGAGATAATATGGTTGATGTGTTTTTTCAATTTCAGAGAAATCTTACAGATTATTTTTCAGCAGTTAATCCCAACAATATGATTGCATTATTTTCAAGGTATGCCTGTCTCTTAGATTTGCATATTTTCTTTGCCCTATTTCAATAAAAGAGCTTATCCTCAAATTCTGTTGTTGGTTTCTATCATTTAGCATGATGTCTGAACGAAGGATAATAGTTACATCAAAGAAACTAAGTTTGGTAAGTAATAATAACACAATCTTCAGGCAATTACAATAGTGCTGTTACTACTATTCCAGTGTTTTATTTCAGTGTTTTTTTTGTGTTTTTGTATGTTTTTTATTTCTGTGTTTTTCTTCTTTTGTTTAGCTGACTGCTTGTACATACAGTGCTTCATTACTTCTATATCCAATGCATTGGTAAGGAATACTTAATAGTTATTTAGTTCATCAAGATATGAATGTGTCTTTACAAATTTTCATCACCAATTCTATTTTGACTAATATTTTAGGCAACATGTCTTTATACCTGTTATGCCGCCTAGTTTATTGGATTATTGCAGGTATGTATGTTCAGTTCAAGAGAACCAAGAACCCTTTATATTAAAATAATGTTCTTTCATCATCTATTATCTTCCGTAGCGCTCCAATGCCATTTCTCGTTGGCGTTCATTCTTCGTTAATGGAGGTACAGAATTTTAACTTATAATTGTGCAATATACTTTATTTATAAACCCCAGAAATACAGTATTCAAGGACATGTAATTCAATTCATTGAAATTGTATTTAAAAGAGTATTATTATTTTTAGAGTGTTCGGGATATGCCGCTAGATGATGTTGTCATTTTGGATATTGATAAAAATGAGATTGAACTGAATTTTGATGATGTTGACAATATGCCTTCTGAAGCAGTGAGTTAATTACAGATCATTACAGATACAATTACAGTTGTTTTCCATTGTGATATGGCAGAAACTGTTTGTCTTATAAATTGTATTGTGTCTGAAGGTATCGAAACTGAACAATGCACTGAAGAAGAATACCATTGCTATTGGTGAATATGTATCTCGAGCTTTTCTCAGCGCTGTTGTCGTTTTAATCGGTGGCTACAGAGATGCTTTGAAGTTGTCAGTAAGTCAAATCATACTTTGGATATTTGTTGTTCAAACAGCTTACTCCTTTATGTAGCCAGTAATGATGTGAATGAGAATGACAATGTTTGAAGACTTTATTTTTTGCTTGTTATTTTTCATTTAGAGTGACCATATAGTTTTTGAGCAAGAGTTGTAAGTATACTGTATAATACTACATGCTAAACAGGTTGCATTGAGCTTAAGCCATATCTTTGCTTTTGAACATTTTATAATCCCAAGTAAAATGCTTTGAAAATCAATAGAAAACACCTTAATGTAAGAGCTGTTTTATTTAAAAAATTTATGTGATGTTTTTAAAGATTCCTGAGTTCCCGTCCACACATGAAACCATTTCTGGAAAATCTTTTAAAGTTACAACTATTTGAACGGGTAACTCATTGATCTGTTGTTAAAAATGGGATAAGCACTTTTCATTTAGTAATACTTAAACACTTTATTCTTTCCTGTATAGTTTATTCATCATCGTCTTCACCAGTTGAACTCAGGCGAAGCAGTAGATGATGTGTTTGAAGAGCAAGTTGGATTACAAGCAGAGAGTACGTTAAAGATCGTTATTTTTTTAATCTTTTTTCAACTGCTTGAGTAATTTTTGAAAAAAGATTTTCATTTTTCTGTGTGTGATTGCAGATGATTCAAAATGGGTTTCTCAGTACAAACAATGGATGAAAAATCGAAAGGTATGTTTTTTCTCCAAGTACATTGAAATGCAATGTTGCTCTGTGTATGTATAGACCACAGATATAATAATCTGCAAAAATATCTTAATAATGCTCTGGTATTATTCTTTTTCATTTCAAATTACAGAGAGATGGTAGCCAACTTCTGAATAGTCTCAGTGGTAAAACGGAGAAGGTATATCTTATATTAAATGGCTATTTAGTAAAAAAATGGACAAGTAACGTTTGTGTATTACAGGCTACATACAAGGCGAAAAAGTTCATTCACGCTGGCGTGAAAAATGTCAAGATTCATGGAAAGAATGGTTTTAAAGAAGCGATGAAGGGAATTAAAGAAAAGAGTAAAAATTTCATAGAATATAACAAAGCAACAGTACGTCACTGAATATTCAATAATCTTTGACAATACAATGTATTTTGTCGGATAACAACTCTTTTTCAACGAACAATGGATATTTATTTATCAACTAGTCCCAGTCTTTTTCCGTAATTTCAGTTCACCTGGATAAGTCGTCGTTAGATTTTTCGTGTAATGTTTTTATTTTCCGTATTTCAGGAGAAGGAAATCAGTGGCTATGAAAATAGTTTAGCGAACAGATCTAATTCACTTCCTTTGAAAAAAGTCTACGCAGTTGAGCCCGACCCAAAAGTTGCGGCGAGAAACTCTATTGGGAGTATTTTGGTGAGTTGAGACGGCCACAATGCTTTTCTGACTTTTGAACATGATCAATGAACAAAAAAATGAATCCGGATAGACTTGCTGATATTCGCAACTATTGGTGATATTAACAAAATATTTAACACAATTATTTTACTTCACAATATTTTCAGAATGATCGCATCGATTCGCCCCCTTCTCCCACAAAAAGCCCCCGACCGATGCGACCACCTCCCAGAGTGCCTGTAGATGTTTCTCCTAAGAACCCGCCTCGCGTTCCACCACCTCGGCCTCCAAATCCTCCTTTAAGGCGTCCATCCCCACCTCCACCGTATCAATCACCCCCCGGAAAAGAAAGTAGTGAACTGAAATTACGAACCAGTATGCTTCGAAATCCGGGGGAACCTGGCGTAAAAGATTTGATCAATTTTTATGATCAGGTGTGTTAATGTATCTGGTAGTCATTGGAACGAAAGCCTGAAAACTGTTTTCACTAGCGGAGAACCAGAAGTCCCCACTTGTTCCATATTATCTCTCTCACTCAACAGAGTTCCTCACACCTACGATGACGTCATCACTTCTGCATTTCTAGGACGAGCCGCCAAGACCTGACCCTTTTGTTGATTTCAAAGAATTTGACTATCTCGCAAATCCACAAGATCAAAGTAAATATTTAAAAACAAATGGTTTATCGTCCAGTGATCAGAATGTGGCTGATGAGAGTTTATTTGATCAAACTATGTGTTCACTGTCGCAAGACACTCGACAATTTTTACGAAATTCAAGACTAAAGATGGATTCGTCGGAAAATGCGAAAACTTGTCGGAATTCTGGTGAGCTCAGCGCGTCCCGTTTTCAACGCAAACCTCTGAAAAGAAGCCCGGGGAAAAAGACCCTTGTGGAAATTGCGTTGGAGCAAAAGACTGGTAACGGGCATGTGTTAGCACATGCGTCGTCTGCACCGTCGTTGTTTGACCCTCTTGCTGGAAATTTTGAAAATTCAAGTGGAAACTCACTTCGAGGTAATGCCGGTGAGAATTGTTTTTCCAATAAGTCCTCTTCAAACTCCGACTTGAGTTCGAATGTTGAACTTTTGAATCAAGTAGAACTTGAGAATACAAGGACCAGCAATACAAGTGACCCATTTTTAGAACTTATTTCACAGAGACATAAGGCAAAAAAAACTACCAACACAGTACAACAAAATGGGCCCGCTTGGGTGGCACAATTTCAGTAAATAGTAGATATGATTAATAGTGAATTGTGAGTCATAGGGAAGATCTAGATTGCAGAACTTGTATATATTGAATAAGTTCATATTGATTATATTCGGATGTGTGAGTAATCTTTACAAAGGTTCGGAGGTTTCTGCAAATAATGAATGAGGAAAGAGGAGGTAGGGCCGTAGGGGGCAGTTCACCTGTTGTGTTAACGTCATTAGCGTGTTGAATAGAACACGCGCGGGCCACGGGTCACGTTTGTGAAGTTGCGAGAAAATTCTCGAAGAAGTCGAAGACACTACGAAAGAGTACGGAATGTTGCGAGATTGATTGGTTTAGCCAATAGAAACGTCTCGTTTCTATTTTGTGTATTCTCGAAGTTTGTCTTCCCTATAAGGCATAAATTTGTTGTTTATCATTTCTTTGGCGTTGTGAAAGCAAAGTGCGGCGAAGATTATGACTGTGATGGGGCGCGGGGATGAAGATCATTGCGCAGGAAAGGAATCTCTTCATGCTGCTTTGATCGCAGTTAAAGAGAAGGATAATGGCTTGTATAAAACCATTGGGACTGGCTGCGCTATACGAACGAACACCTCTCGTTCAGCAGAATTGTTTGGCCAAGAACACTTTGCCAAGAAGTATCATCTTTTGATCTCTTCTGGTGTAGTTTCCAAGGACAAATTGACCAGTCGAGAAAATAAGGGGAAATATGTCGCTGAGTTCAAAAATGGCAAGCCGCGCATTGAGCTAGAAAAGGCATCGAATACTTTATTTAAGCATGAAGTTCATGATTTTCACTTGATAGCAATTGGTAGAGGACGCACCAGTCAGCTTGGTGAAGATCATAGCTTAAGTATTTCAGAGTCTTCTCGCGAGCGTGTAGTGAGGGGTGAAGTACTCCTTTGTTTTTTCGTCGAAGTTTCAAAGGAAAATCCTGGTGGACATGAGTTTAAATGTCATGAGATCTTTTACGACGCCCAAAAGGATAGATTTCAAAGCAAAGTTGCATTCAGTGAATCTCAATTCCCACTTGGAGCGCCAGTTTTAAATGCGGATGAAGAAGTGGTTGCAATAGTAAGCAGAGTTGGCTCAAATCGCAAGAAAGTAGAATTATGCTTTGTAAACGACGAGCGCCGCTGTAAGTATACCATATTCGTAAATTTCCTCCAAAATCTTTCGCCTGGGAGTTCCCATCTGTGCTATTAATTATAGATTATTTTCATCACTGTGTAGCAACAACCGGCTGTTATTTTGCTTCTGGCACTTATGCATAATACATTTACACGTAATTTAAGTTTTATGCGCATTAAAACTGGTATATATTTTGTTTTTCTACATTATGATGGACTAACGTTTTGTTCGTTTTATATTTAACTACGTGTATCGTATTAAAAAGTCCTGCTAAACGTCCAAAATTTCCGCTTTGAAACCACAAATTAGATTTGCACTTTTTATACTCTAAATACTTAAATTTTTGTGTGTTTTGCTAAAATTTGAACACACATTGTCATTTGGGAAACTTTTGCATATGTCAGTTTAGGAGAAGCTTATTTATCAAATTCTGAAGTGGAGTTATTTGTTTATGAAAATATTGGAAAGTTACGTCCTAAATCGGTACTCTAAATTCAAATAATATCATTGAATGTTCTGCTCTTCTAAACTGAGAATTGGAACTCCTAAACATGCGTTCTAATTTTCAAAGCATTTTAGCAGCAGACTGTCTGTCTTGCATCTATTTTAAACTCAATGCTTTTGTCTAGGTAATCCCACGTTAAATATTGGCAAATAAAGCTGCCTTTTCTCTGTGTAATTTGCATAAATTTGTACTCCGTTTTTTCGTCGCCTAGCTGTAATTTCCTGCTGGGAAAATATTTTTTACTTGGAGCACAACTGCTTGGTGAAAAGTTGCATATTAGAGCAAAAAGAATATTCGTTTTCAATTCGAAGTTAAGTTTGATCTTTTTTTCACACCGGTTAGTGAAATAATGCCTGGGGTTATTGTTAGAAGTAGCTTGTTTTCTTGCTATGTATTTAAAAGAGAGTTCACAGTATCTCTCTGTGAGTGGGCATCTGTTTTTGTCTAGAAATTTCTGTGGTATGCTGAAATGTGGGACCATCTCAAATTACACATTGCAACTTGTTTTGGTTATGATAGTAGTATAATGTTATATTTGGCTAACAAACTTCAGGAATACCATTTACAATGAATAAACATCGAGAATTCTGTTCCTGAAAGCATAGTGTGATGAATGAAAAAAATTCGAAAAAAGACAATTTTAGACTTTGGTACCTGTGTAGTTGCTAGTATAATATATCAATTATATTAATACTTGCTGTCAAACACTTGTGCATATTGTTAAAAACATCCTTAAAAATACCTTTTGCTGTGTGGAAGTGCTGAAATTTTGATGAGAATTAATTTATTAGACTAGACTTTTATTTGAACACACCTGGTTGGGGGTCATTAAGACTCTATTCATAAGACCTAATATGATATGCAAAATTATTACATGAGATGGATATTAATTCTTGTGCATTCATGTGCTTATCAAATGCACAAGTCTCACTCTGTCAATTAAAGTTCAACCTTCTGTTTTCTTAGCTCATGGGAAAACAGAATCTCCTCCTCGCACTCCAGCCTCTGATGTGACTCGTATTGAAAGTAAGGATGTTAGTAAAGTTGAGGAGAAGCTACCCGAAACAAAACCGAATGGTGAGCTAAAACCTCCAGAGAAACCGCAGCGCTCAATCAAAATCAATAGATCTCAGAGTGAGCGATCTCCCAACCACAAGGGCACTGGCAAAGATCGGGATTTGCGGCATTCGTTTCGTTACACCAACCGTAATGGCTATAAGGTTTTCGTTGCTGGTGAATACAAGGAAAGTGGTGTGCAAAGGTGGCGACCAAAGGGTTTTGGCGCAAAGAAGAGTCTCTTCGAAAGCAAAGAGCCAGTGAAGTTCCTAGGAGCCCGTCATATTGCAAGTCCTGTAGCAAAAGCACGACAAACAAAAATGGTATTCAACAAACCTCGTCCAAAGATAATGTCAAGTGTGAGTCTGCCATGCAAACTGGATGAAACTGGAAAGACGTCTAGGTCTTTCAGTGGTCTCCAACATCGTAGAGCTGCTAGCACATCATATATTCCAGCAGGTTGGCAAGAAACTTTATATGATTTCTAGCAAGTTCAGTTTACAGTTTTACCCCTTTTTAATGGTACAAGAGTCTCTACCTAATATTTATTTGTTGTTTATTTCTATAGGTAATTACCTTCTTAAGGATTTGCCTTCAACCATCAAAAATAAAGCTGCAGACTTCCTTGATGACCCTGCCAAAGGCCAATTGTGGCGCAAGATTGCTATACATTATGGTATAACAGAAGTCGAAGTCCATGATCTAGCATTTGGAGCATCTCGACATATTTCAGGCAGTGAAACAAAGGCTTTGTTTCAAAAACTTTCAGTAAAGAACCCGAACTTGACTGTTCTGGACCTTATTGATTATTTGCTCAGTGAACATGCAAGTTATGAGATTTTAAACATGTTCTTGTTTCATACTTATAAAGCAGTGTAATTCTACAATTGCTTTCAAGATGCAGATATTTAGTACTTGTTTAACTTTTAAAGATATAGTAGTTGTGTATCAACTTTTAATATATATCGTAATTTAGTTTTACTGTACAGTACTTTCATCGTTAGATATTCAAACTGGTTGATTGTAATATAAAACGACAGGGGCGTACACATAGTTTACTAGTATGCAGTTTGTCAGCAAGTGATTAATTTGAATAAAATACAAATGTTTTGTAATTATCATGTTCCATTACTTTAATTTTGTTTCTTTTTGAGAAAATATAGCTTGTGTGCAAAACACTTGCATAAAACCGATCACCGGGGGAGGTATAAGCAGTAAAAGTAAATTCAGGGGGACTGGAAAAGTATTTTTAATATATTCAGGGGGCTGGGGAAAACGGCGGGAAAAATACAAGGCCGAGCAGCGGAAACAAACTGGATCCGAGTAATTGTCTCAACTCTCAAGTCAGTTTTCCAAAATTTGGTGGATTTCGTCGCAATTTTTGTTAAAATTTGACAATAAAATGCATCAAAAAGCAAACTATTTGGCAGCAGTTGACGTAAAGAGTGTTGGAGATATGAAATATTGCACAATATTTGCTTAAAAGCACAAACTTAATGATTTACAACAAGTGTTTGGGGCAGTGGACCGTGGTCCGGTTTGCAGATATCCTGGATTTTGGTATGCTGTAAATTGTTTATGTTTATACTTCATTAGTCATAATTAGATATGATATTGTTTTGGCTATGAATAGTCTGGTCATTCTGGTCATGTGTAATAAAGCAAATATC
>JAODVQ020169422.1:0-14819 GCA_025400075.2 Phenganax stokvisi
CGGACGTTCAAGTCCCTATCTCGCAGACATGTCCGTTAGATAGTGACTTCTAGGGGTTATGTTACGCGCCGCTCAGATGATTCAGCTGATGCAAAGCAGAAACTCGCATTTCTTGCATCCCTAAAGCCTTCAAGATACCCAACATTAGCGCGAAAGCACTTTAAGCCGGTTCCAAAAACGTGAAAAACACAGGATTCTAGAGCGAAAATGCCCCCCCCCTAGCTAACGCTACAGTTAGTACTAACGGTACTACGGAATCATGCGTGCCCTATAACACGCCCGGATTCGCGCCAAGTGTCCTCAATGGTTCAACTCAACTTCTGTTGATGTTGGAATTTATCTGGGGCCAGATCCCCTTTTGTGAGTATAATCTGGCTCATCTGGCCCTGGATGATTTTGAAGCACGAAGACCAACCGGCGCACATTCCATGATTCCATGAAGTTCTCAAAGGAATCCTTGAGCATGAGCTGCAGGATGCTTGTGACCTTCTTAAGACTGGAACCTATACTGGAGAATTGACACCGCCTTCTAATGTTTGGCAGCTGGTGGTGAACTGCTGGCTTTCGCCCTCCTTTCTCAGGTTGATCTGTCTGTGTACTGTCTCGCGCGCAAGTCTGTTTGTGTGCATTGTTCCTTGTGCCGTTCCGAAAATGAGTGTATCCCCCACTAGCTGCAACTGCACTGCACTAATCACTAATCACTAGCTCACCCACACACAGACATACATATGTAAATGTATATGTAACATGTACATATATGTTCACTTAAGGGGCGCACAGCGAGAGAAGCAGTGGCGATTTGTTTTGGGTTGCCATATATTGGAACTATGAAGCCAAAGCTCTTTTTTCTACAGTGTAAACAGACACGTAATATTTTCAGAGTGAGTACACCTTGTCATCAAGCTTGGCCTCCTGGCTGGCGTGTCGGGTTTTGAAACGAAAGGGGTCAAACAGACGCCAAACTAAACACCAAATATTCGGTCATTTTGAACTGGCTTGCTTTGAAAGCATTGCAACAAAGCACCAAATTTGATACTTAAGACTTTAGGGAAGATGGTCACTTCCTCTTGAAGGCCAGGCCTGTGCCTGTGCCCGTGCAGCACAGGGTTGCCTTAGAGTTGCCTTAGGCAACTTGGGGCTATCAGACATGTTGCGTTTTTTGCTCAAAGAGTCTGATCAGCTTTAAATAGCGCCTGGCGATTGCTGCAAATCTTTTGGAAGGCGTACGGGTGGTAGTCGCTGGGACTGAGGTTGGTTCATGTTGGTTTGAAATTCCTGGCAAAGCTATTCTAGTCGGTTCTTGACAAGAACAAGACACTAGTGTAGAGTTCAGATCCACTGTTGGCTGAGGCTGGGTTTCAATTTCAACACTGCAGATGGCAGATGGTGAGAGTCAGAGTGAGAGTAAAGGGTGGGGGGTTGCAAATAAATAGGCCTGAGTCAGCCTGAGTCCTGAGGCGAAAAACTGTGTTTCCTTGATGGTGGGGGTCAAGACCAACTTGAAACTACTAGATACCAGAAACTAAGTTCAGATTCAAGTCTTCATTTCTCTGTTGTTTCCTTTTGGACGTCAGAAAACGCCTTCGCCTTGGTTGTGTTCTGGTTGTGTTCGAAGCAGAGACCGCCACGTGCCAATTCAGCTTCTTCTTCTTGCTGCAGCGCTGAGGGAAGGGTGCAAGGGAGGCGTATGGCAGTCGTCCTGCTACCGGCTGGCGCAAGGGCGGCCTTTTGTGCCCACCACTTGCTTCCAGTCGGCGCAGGCGCCTGCCACTGCCTACCACTTGCAACCCATCAGTTCAGGCAGGCGCCTTTTGGATGCCCGCAGCGCACAAGGGCGCACTGGTGGAGATTAGCTGAGGAGTCTGTGCCTTTTTTTGGTGCCTACTAGCTAGCCCGTTTCTGGTCTTTGCTTTACAAGACGGCAAGGGGGAGAGTTGATTTGTTTTTTTGGAAATGATTTCTGTTTGCAGCTGATGAGTTTTTTCTTTGTGGATTTTTTCTGGTGCAGGCCACGCTGTGTTGCAACATGGTGAAGCCAGCTTGCGCTTTTGATTCAGCTTCAGAGCAGCCATCTCCTTCATCACTGCAAGGTGAAGTGGGTGCTGGCAGCTCAAGCCATGTTGGTGGGGCAGGGGAGTCAGAGGAGGGATCTTCACCTTCATTCTTGGAATGGCAATCTGGTGATGAAGAGCCCGTGTTGCCTGGGCTTTCACCAATCGGAACACCTGCAGCCCATAGCCAGGATCCTCCTGTGGCCAGGCTCCAGCGTCTCCAATGTATGATTTTGGCTCCAAGCGAGGTTGGTGACTTGTTTATTCATCAAGACGCCATGCGATGTGTCCAAACACACATGCTTAACAAGCTGGGTAACTTGGACAAAGCTGTGAAAGAGTTGAGTGTGCAGTTGACACAGATCCATGGGCTGATAGAAAGCCTGCAGCGTGAACTCAAAGCTGCTGAGAAGAAGAGTTGGGCGGCTTGGGCTGCCTGCTTCAAGCCCAAACGTGTGATCAAGACCATGCGAAAGACTTGTGCCCCATCCCGCAAGACAAGGGCACAGGTGACGGCAATGCTGCAGGGATTCTGGTGCGAATAGATTTGCACAAAGCTTGATTGCGAGGGTTGAGAGACAAAGCTTAACCAGTGAGGACATGGGGTGAGGCTGCCACTCAGGGTTTTGTGTTCGTTTAGGGGTAGGGGTCAGCTTGGGTGAACGATGGCTGATGGCTTGATAGCGTTTCTGTCAACGATCTGAACCAGGCTTGGGCGAAACGTGCCTGCTTGCTGCTGTGAAGCTGATGCTTTTCTGACGGTCAACTCTGGTTTGTGTTGTGAGTAGCTTGTGCACTCTGAGGCCCTGAGACTTTCAGACCAGACCAGACTGCAAAGGTTTTTACTGTTTGTATCCTTTGAGCTTTCTTGACGTTGCTGGTGGCTTGTGAACTCCTGAGTCACTATTCGGCTGGCTTAGAAATAGTTTAGTGACAGAGCCCAGAGCATGCTTCATGAGGTCCAAGTTGATCTCCAATGGAGGACACCCACCCTAAAGCTAGGCGCACCCAGCCCAAGGCCCAAACATACAGTAAGAACAAACCACAAAAACTAGGAAACATTTTTGAAGACTCTTGAAAACCTATTGCGTCCAAAGGACTGGACCAATGCCATGTCTGTGCAGAGCAGCAGCTCACGTTTGGTTTGGATAGCAAGCTCGCCAGCAACCTTTTTTCGTGTAAGGGACTGCTCTGTTGACAGCGGGGCTGTTTTCAAGCTTCGCAAATGCAACCTCAACCTGGCTGCAAGAACAAGCGCAATTCTGGCAGAGTGTAGAAAGGTAGGTATAGTTGATTTAGACGCAGAACCAACCGACCACATCTTAGCCGCTGGCCTTGTCAAGCCGCTTTTTGTGTTTGACGCTCTCCGAAATTTGACTGAAGCTGAAAGAATGCAAAAGGAGTTTTTCCAGCAGTTGCATCATGCAGATGACAGTTTGCATGGGGTGTTGACTTTTTTTGAAGTGTGTGAGTGTGTGAGACTACAGGCGCCGATGCCTGTACAAAGGGTGGGCACTCGCAAAGCCAGATCGTTTTTCGCTCCAATGCAAGAGGGTCAGCTAGACAGGTTGCTGTCATCATTGGATGAGTCACAGGTGTTGCAGCCCCCCTGGCTACAAAGTGCTGTGAAGCAGAACTGTGCCCACACAATGGTGCAGTTACCTCTGCCAATTTCATTGCTGGTTGCTTCAGGTGAATGGCGCCGCTTTTGCCTTTGTGATATGGGGGGTTCCCTTTACAAGGGTTGGGTCCTTGGAGCATGCCCGTTGCTTTGGTCTGAGGGTGAGCTGCCTGTCTTGAGAATGCCGAAAGCAGAAGTGGCAAATGTCGTGCATGCAGACACAGCTGCCAGATTCGTGGAGGACTTACAGCAAATATATGAGAAGGCTTGTGACATGATTGGGAGTGATCTTGGCCCTGAGGCTGCCCAAAGAATGCTTGTCATAGCAGCTTCTTTGCAGCACCACGTTGCAGGAATGAGGGTTGCTTACAGAAATGACGCTGCAGTTCTCAGTGAAGGGAAAGAAACTTACAATGTCTACTACCTTTTGCATTGCTTTTTGCTTTGTGACCTGTTGAAGGCAGATTCATCTCTGGCAGAAGCAGTCAGGCAGGCTTGCCACATTGCCTTGCCGAAACATGTGAAAGATGTGGTTTTGCAGTTGTTGGATGATGGACAGCGGCCTGTGCCTTCTCCAGCCACAGTCTCTAGACTACGTTTGAAAGTTGATGTTGCGTGGATGTTGCTGCAACGCAGGGATTTCCAGCAAGCTCTGAGTGACGGCTCTGGCATGGTTGCGCACTGCATGGTGGACTCAAGCCCCCAAGGAGGCCATGACTATGAACTTCTGCATGTGACACTCGTTGGCAAGGGCGTGTTGGCTGAGCTGCATGTGGAGATTTGCAAGTTGGAGAGGATGAAGAGGCTTTCAATGGCAGAACGTGTGAATTTCACGCATGAAGAAAGGCGGATAATGATGAAGATCTATGAGTCCATTCACATGGTCACACCCCCGCCTGTTCTTCTTGGCATGGGCAAAAGCAGGAGCAGTCTGGGCATGAAATTTCATGCAGCGATGCATGCGCTCTACCTTCTAGTAGGGCCTGCTACCAACCTTTCCAAATTTGTTGAGTGTATCTGGACTTGGGTTTCTGATTTGGGGACAGAGGCTGGCTTCTCACATGTGCGCAAGCTGAATTTCCGAGATTTGTTTCCATACATCATGGATTCAGAAGCAAGCGCTGATCCAAGGTGGCATGAGGAAGTAGATTTTGCAGATGCCGATGCTTCAACCAGGCCTGAGCCTGAGCCGTCCATAGGTTGTGAAGGCAGTGCAGCCATTCCAGGTTTGCTTCATATTTTGCACAACTGTTTTCTGGGTTTGGGTGGGGCCATGCGATATTTCCAAAGCATCATTTCACAGATGAAAGAAGTGGCGAAGCTGCTCAGCCAACCAGAAAGCAAGGAACGCTTGCTTGCAACATGCTTCACTGGGCCATTGAATGAAGCTCTGGCAGCTGATGTCAGAGCATTTCAAGGGCACGTGTACGAAGATCGCTGGGGTACTGTTGCAGATTGTGTGCTGAAACTGCTTCCTTGTCAGGTGAGTCTGCAGCATGCTTGGGACCTGGACAAATTTGTGATGCGCAGGGGAGGTGTGTCTGGTGGAAGTTGTGTGGGCAGCGTTGCTTTGGACGTTGTGCAGGATGCTATTACCAGTACCAAGTTCTGGGCATACCTGGAGATGCTGGCGTGTTTTGCTTCAATGCAGTCTCGGTTG
The DNA here is from genome assembly GCA_025400075.2 of Phenganax stokvisi. NCBI lineage: Eukaryota > Metazoa > Cnidaria > Anthozoa > Malacalcyonacea > Clavulariidae > Phenganax > Phenganax stokvisi. The sequence continues at coordinate 5,333 of JAODVQ020169422.1, forward strand.
AGTTCTTGGGTTGAAAGCTGCCCTTGCCACTGGGATGCCTTGCATAACAGTTCTGACGACATCCCAAAAGATCTCAAAGACTTATGGAAGGATTGCCCACTGAGAGGAAGAAGGGCTGCCGACATCTCGTCTGGAAAGCTTTTAGCGTTTGTGAAAGAGCTTCTTGCTGTTTCAGGGGCAACTCTTCTTTTGAAGATGCCAGCAAGCATTCCACATGAAGACAGGGCTGACATTGTCCATGATTTTGAGAATGGCAGGGCGCACGTGTTGCTGCAATTTGCTCTAAAAATGAACCACTGGGGTGCTTACCCTTGGGCCGGCTATGCTTCTGCATGCCATGATGTTGACAAGAGCCCAGAGGTGTTGAGGGCAGCCTTGGCTTCTGAGTGTTCCCACCCCCAAATTGCAGCGCTCAGGGAATCAACCACCAAGGAAGAAATTGATGTTTTCCTAGAGGACCCTTCTGCTCTGTTTGAAAGTGAGGACCCGCATTTTCTGCCTAAATTGAGACAATGGTTTGCTTCTGTTCAAACAATCTGCATTGCTGAGCGTCGAATTGAAGGGAAGCACGCTGCTTCAAAAAAGGGAGTGACTCACGCTCCTCACCACAGCTGCCCTTATGTGTCTTTGCTCCACCGAGTTGGAGAAATCAAACGTTTTTTGGAGGATAATCCACAAGGAATCAAACTGTTGGCTTCTGAGCTTGCACAGGTGAGATCAGGTTTGGTGGCAGTGAAATTGTTGAATTTGGATTTGCACCCAGATGTTGGCTTGGCCAAGCATTACCGTGACCCAGTCTATGCTCGAGTCATTTACCACGCAGATACCCACGTGAAGTATTGCATGGCTCAGCCGCTGCTGCCACTGGACAAACCGCCGCCGGCTGGGAACCAATCTCTACGGAGCTTGGAAACGAATGATTGCCAAGAGCGTCTTCGCCTTCTGTTTGCTCAGCGACATGTCAAAGCCCGATTCCAACAGATCCAGAATAGCGAGCAGGGGCCTGAGCCTGGGCAACATGATGATGTTTTTTTCAATTCGCATGGTGGATGGGGCTTTGCGAACCTTGAAAAGTTTGTTGCTCCCATCAAGCAAAGGCGGCATTGTCCCTGATGCGGCGCTGACCAACACTCCTTTTGGAGTGGACATGGAGGTGAGTGACAATGCGGAGGGCATGTTGACTACGATTGAATCAGGGCCGTCTCCATCTGTGCCACACAAAGTCCAGATGCTCGTTTTTTGCAAGTTGCTGCGCCAAAGTGAGCCAGCGCGTGCGCGCAGGGAGAGGATTGCAGGAGAGCTGAGTTTGTCCAATTTGTTTCCTTTGACAACCCATGCAGTGTTGCGTGTAGATCAAGACCGCAAACAGATGTTTTTGTGCACAGCGCCGATGAATCTGATTTCCTTGTCTCCTGAGAATGTGCCGCTGATGTTGAACCCATTCAACCTTTCACTTCAAGAGCTGGAAGAGGTTCGCTTGTGGAAGCGCTCACAGGGCCAACTTGCCTTCATGTTCCGATTTGAGTACCTGCACACCTTGCCTCCTGAGCTTCTGGAAGCAGTGCCTGGTCTTTTGAAGAAATTCATGGATCGACCAGGTGGCATCTTTCTTGGGAAGTTGTGTGGGGAAGTGAAGGCGCTGGTGGAACGTTTGAGAAGTGACGAGATTATTGAACAGGTTGATGAGGCATTAGGCTTTGGCTCTTGCATGTGGAAACTCAGCATGAAGGGGGCAGAGCTCGTAGAAACTTGTGTGGTTGTTGGTGGAGGGTGCAAGCTGCTTTGCAAGAGTGACCAAGAGTCACCACTCAGCATGACAACGTATGAAGTTGTTCTGGCGTTAGAAGCGGATGGCTTCAAACATGTGGTCCTTGGGAGCAAAGATGCAAAGAAAAAGGCCAAGACATTTTACATGCCGGGTGACGCCAAAGAGTGGTACACAAAAGACAACGCAAAAACTGTTTCCCATTGGTACCTTTGTGCTTTGTGTCTGGCAGCTGACCATGGCAAGGCTGTGCCACATCTAGCAGCAGACAGTGTCTACAAAGACATTTTGGGATTGGATGACAAGCCCAGGAGACAAGTGAAACAAAAGAAACTTTCAATCCAGGCAGAAAATTTTTTGGAGTTGGAGTCTGGACACCAGTTAGCAATTGAAGAATCTGTGACAGTTGACCAGACAAAGCGAAGGATGAAGCGCAGTGACAAGGTTCAGCTGACGGAAGCAGTCCATGAGGATGACCATATAGACGATTCTGTGGGCGAAGAGTTGTTGGCTGATCTTATGGATCTTGGGCAACTGAGTGAGGGTTCATCAGAATCGGAAGGCTCGCCTCCTGGTCAAGGTGGCCCTGCCCCACTTGCTGGTGATACATGTCCTGCCAGGACAAATTCAGACAGTGATTCCTCCAGCGACTCATCTTCAGATTCTTCAAGCAGTTCTTCAAGCACATCCTCTAATGAGGAGGAAAGGACAAATGGCAAGACCAATGAAGGTCACAGCAGTGGCAACGTTGAGGAAGCTGCTTCCTCTGCTGCTGCCAGGCGCAAACCGCATACTCATACCAAGGGCCGCTTCCAAGCTGAGAACTGGGGAGACTTCAAGCTCATCTACTTCGACCGAAAAGGTTCCACAGGATACCAGTTAACGTGCTTAAACCCATCGCACGCATCCCAAAGCCTTTGCACCAAGAGCAGATCCGACCGCTTTGAAGGATCCGAAAAGTGTGTGCGGATGCTGAAGCAGTGGGCTGTCCTTGGCAAAGATGTGAGCAGCAAAGAAGACCACCAGCAGCTTTGGCCTTCTGTGCTCGAAGCGGCCAAGAAGGATCAGCTCTTGACAGACGCTGAGTTGGAGTCTAGGAAATGTCTTGCTTGGGCCCAGAGCAGTTCTGCGCCCAGCTCTGCTGCCAATTCAGTCACTGGCAAAAGAAAGAGAGACAGACTTTGAGTTTTGCTTGATTGCTTCCCATTGAAGGAGGCGAGTTCCGATTATTCTGATGCGTGTTTAGTGGCGCCAGGGGATGGACTGGAGATGGTAGTTCGAGACCTGCAGCAAGTAGAGAAAGAAAACCAGCTGGAGGCACTGGAGGCTGAAGGTTTGAAATCGCTCCTTTTTTGTGTTTTTCGATGTTTTTTGCAAAAAAGCAGCCAACTATGAGAATTCCATCCTTCACAGACTGCCTCAAGACTGCCTCGAAACTGCCTCGAAATTGTGTGTTTTCCCTATTCTCCCTCGGAAGGAATTGCCTCGAAATTGTGTCGACACTTAGCAGGGGAGATAGGTTTCCTTTCCGTGTGAGCTTGTGGTTTCACAGCAAACATGTCAGCTGGCCATTGTGACGCCTATGTTTTCCAATGGTTTTCTGTCGTGAGGGAAGTGCGCCTCGAAACGCCTCGAAACTGCCTCGAAATTGATACTCTGACAACCTAGCATTTCTATGGTTTTTGTGTTCCTTGCCCAAGGTCATTGTCTCAAGTCTTTTCTTGTCTGTTTGGCACCAAAACCTTGCACCGTCTCAAATCTCAAACCGTTTTCGCTATTTTTGTAAATTTGGTCACTGGAGACTTCTATGAGGCTTGTTTCCTTTGAAGACTTTTGGGTTCGGAGTTCAGGCAGGTGTGATAGAGGAACCTCTTTACCTTTGTGTCACTGTACACTGGTACATAGGGCGCAGTGCAGAGCCATGATGGAGATCACAGCTTCTGAGAAGCGTCCCGCTTGTCCTAAGTTGTTGGAGTGTGAGCCTGAGTCAAAATCTTTGAAAACAGGAAATCCAGGGAAGCCAAAGCTGACAAGAAAAGGCGGGATTGAGTTTCGAAACAATTCTTTCAACCTTCCTTGTGGGCCTCAGACTTTGACACAGCTCATGGACTGGCCAAAGTTCATTGTCAGCCAAGTCATTGCAGACCCTGGCAGAAAGACCAGGTTGTTTGATGTGATGAATCGTGGCATGACAGTCCACACTGCGTATTCCGGACTTGACGCGCCAAGAGAAGTCTTGTCACAGGTGACCAATGAGTTGCAAAGGAGCTTCAATCTGTGGACGCAGGTTGATTTCATTCATGCCTGTGACAACGCGTCTGGCCCACAGGCGGTATTGGTCAGCTTAGCAAAGCAGTTGGATTTGAGTTGTTCCTGTGTCTTCTCAGACATTGAGGACCGTTTGCCACTAGAAACGGTGGCAGAGTTGAATGCCCTGAACCCTGAGAAGGACATGTCCTATGAAGCCAAGGCAGCTGCTTACAAACAGATGTGGCAGCATTTGGATGACAACAGGAAGACAGTCTTCAACCCGTTTGCTACCTCCCAGTGCCTTGTCCACATGAGGCAGTGCCGCATTGTCGGTGATCGCGTAAGCTTCGACCCAGACTCCCAAGACACCCAGGAGATGTCTCCAGGACTGGCTGGCCACAGGCCTTTGAAAGTTCACTTCGCAGGAACTGTGTGCAAAGGCTGGAGCTGTGCTGGAAGCAGAGCGCAGTTCAGCCATGAATCGGAGCGAACGCACTCTGTTTGGTTGGCAGAAAGAAAAGCTAGAGCTGAACAGGGCCTGGAAGACATTTGCTTCCAGGAATGCACTCCAGCTTATGCAGTGCAAGAGAAGTTGAAGGTGCCTCTGGAAGACACGCATTCTGTTCATGCCTTGAAGACCTGCCCACAGCTGCAAGGCTGGCCTACTTCGAGGCCAAGGTCCTATACGGTTCTGCTCAACAACAAGAGGTGGGGTGTTAGGGGGAATGGCTTGATCATGCTTGACCTGTGTCAATCTTTTCAATAATGGTTCTTTTCTGTGAGCAATAGTAGTAGAAGGTGTCAGCGACCATGTCAAGAAGTAGTTCCATTTTTTGCAAAGGGAATATTAGCTTTCCCAAGTCTGGCCTGCAGGTGGGTTTGGGTGGGCCCTTCTACAGACTTGGCGATCCAGCAAGAGTTCAATGAACTCTTTCAGAGGAGCACAGAGATGACCGGTGATGCTTTCTTTGTTGCCCCAGAGAGCCAAATCAGGGCAGACATAGCCAGGCGATTGCAGAAGCGTGGGCAGAAGAGTGAGCTTTTGAAGCTGGACTTGAATATGGAGCTGTTGTATTCTATGCTACCACCAGGAGCAGGCCAGAGGCTTCAGCAGTATGAGCAACTGCGTGAAGAGAAGCAAGCGATTGAGACTGGAAGTTTCATTTGCGATGTCAACCAGTGGCCCCAAAGTGGATGTAGCACTTGTGGCCCCTTCTTTCCTTGCCAGTTGACTCACGCCACCTGTGTGTCATTGAACCACATGCGGCCAGCTGTTGGCCTGGAGTACTTGCTTGCCCAAGGTTTTCACACCTTTCCTGCTGTGCATGGAGGCAAGGCAGCCCTTGTGCTTCCAATCTTGGAAAGTTGGAAGACGGATCAGGTCATTGCTTTGTCTGGCAACAGCATGTCGCTGCCAGCCATTGGAGCTTGGGCGCTGTACGTGTTGGCAAACATCCAGCCAGTGCAGCAAATGACCATCCAACCTGAATTGAGCATGTTGACGAAAGGGACGAGTCAAGACTTCTCATCTCCAATGAGGCTTCGGAAGTCAACTCCCAAGACGGTTTTCACAGTGTCAGACGATCAGGATGAAACTGATTCTTGCCCGCGAGATTTGCCAGATTGCGCGGATATGTTTCCAGGTCCAGGTTTTGATGTTGACTTAGCTCCATCTGTGCCAGCTTCCTGGACTCTTGATCTGCCCTTGGAATCTTCATTGTCTTCGTAGTACATAGCCTGCCTAGTGACATGGCTTTTGTTGGTACTATCCTCAGGATACTACGCGTTGTTGCTGGGGAGGGGTCCCAGCTGTTCTGGGTGCAGCTTGCAGCCTGCAGCAGTCGCCGTGCTGAGTTGGGGGAGGGTTGTTGGCAGCCACCTGGACACCTTTGTGGCCACCACCAGGGAAAAGTCGAAGCGTGCGCAGCTGTAGCTTCTGTTGTTCCTTTCATCTAGTGTAGGGTTGGTGACTGGAGAGATTGATGTTTTCCAGATGTTCTGTAGAGTTGGGTTGGGTGACGCAATAGTTTGTGATCCCTGCGCACTTGTGTTTCTACCAGACAGTTAGTGACAAAGCCGCATTCTTGCTGACCAAGTTGACCTTGTAGCAAGACTGCATAGCGAAAGAAATCAAGATGCTGGGTTTTTGCTTCAAGTTTCTGTCTTGAATTTTGTGCCTGGTTTTTCTTGGCTCACATGTTTTTCTAAAATGTAGGAAAGGCGCCTGGTCCTAGAGAGTAGCTAGAGAGCAGCGGCAAAGACTGTGCACTTCAGGTGAAGCTGTGAAGCCATGGACGAAAAGACCTTTGGCACAGTCCAGACCCCTGCTGGCAAAGGAAAGGCTAAAGCCAAAGCCAAGGCCAATGGCAATGGCAATGGAAGCACAAAGAAAACAGGGAATGGAAGCAGGCCAGCCAAGCTGCCTTGCTTGAATTGCCCAGAGATGCGACACGCAAACAGCCGGTGGTGTAAGTTGCACAAGCGAGCGTATGACAGCATGGCTTACCAAGCTAAGGTTGCTGAAAAGAATGGACACACAGACGCTCAAGCAGCCTTTACAGCAGCAATGTCTGATGACATTTCTGCTAAGAATGAGATTGCCAAGTTTTGTGAACTGAACCCTCCAGATCAGCGGTATGCCAGGAAGCAGTTCATTGATTGGGCTGCATTCAAAACTCTCCATGGCCAAAAGACCGAGATCATTGACCGTTCCAAGTGCGCACCAATGTGGGAGGGAGAATTCATAGCCTGGGCTAAGAATGTGAAAGCGCTCCCTGAAGCTGAAGCCCAGGCTTGGTGGAAGGAGCACTTGAGCAATCCCAGGATTGACAGGGATCATGATGGCTACAAGGGCAGATTGCAGCTGTGGATCCCAAAGGGCATCAGCAAAATCACAGACAAGAGCAAATACACTGAGAGTTTTTCGGAACAGGGAAACAAGCCGTTGAAGGACCCGAAGGAAACGGACATTGACATGTTGAAGGAACATGTGTTGAGGCAGCAGCACAGTGTGGTTGACCCCTTTTTTTATGCGAACCTCCCTGCCAGCGCATCGCAGTCTGTGCGGCCTAAGATGTCTGAAGGTGATGGGGGTCTGGAAGAGGAGCCTGCCCCCAAGCGTTTCAAAGTTGATGTTGACCGTGCTGGGCCCAAGCTAGTGAAAACCATGGAGAAGGACATGAAGGCCATCTGCAAAACGTTCCAGACAGCAACAGACAAGTGCGAGCAAGCAAAGAGCAAGTTGGAAAGCTTCCCCAGAGAGATGCTTTTGGATGACCTTGCTCTGTTGGGGTTACTGCGGTCTCTGGATCTGAGGGTTCATTTTTTGCAGCGTTTTGTGGACAACGAGTCTGAGACGACTCAGGCATCTATGGTTGGTATTGTGAATGGCCTTTTGCATGGGGGGAAGACGGCAGCTGATGGGTCTACCACTGAAGACTTGACAAGCAAGCTCTCCAAGACTGCGCAAGAGGCTTTGTCCACTGGCATGCAAGATTTTGAGAAGATGAAGACAATGGGGGCTATGGATATCATCAATGAGTTCCAAGCCAGACTCCCCTTCAAAGAGTCTGACACCTTCTTGGATGAAGGGAAGCTGCGTGCAAAGATCGATGAGGCCTTGCGGCTGCAAAAGGTTGAGGACTATGAAGCATTGAAGGGAGAGTGGCAAGTGGTGTCTGCAAGTGCCACCAGTGTAGGCACTTCCATGGCCAAAGTTGCTGGTGACATAGCTGAACACTTGGACACCAAAGTTCGTGAAGCCAAGAGGCAGAAGACGCGCAATGCCACTGCTGAGAGAGCTCAAGCTTTGAAGGCTATCAGAGACCAGGCAAAAAAGGCAGCCGAAGAGCTCAAGGCAAAGCCCAAGACTGCAGCGGTGGCACCAGTCTTTGGGTTGGACCCTGACACTAAAAAGGACAACATGGAGGCAGTGCCAGTTCTCGATGGCGCAGACAAGATCAAGTCATGGTCCACGCCATGGGTTGTGAAAGACTGGGAGCACGCCAAGGCCTGTTTGAGCGACAGTGCGTTGAAGAAGTCTTTAGAGACGTTCGCAGCGCAGTACAGGAAGCTGGTCGGTGAGGGTGGCAGGCACCAGTATGCTTTGCAGGCTGGTGCTGTCAAGGCAGAAGTGGACAAAGTGCTGCAGCTTGCAATGCCATCCCAAGATGGTTTCCTTGACTTGGAGGCTGAAGATATAGATGGGGGAGGTAAGTTTATGGCAGCTACATGGCTGTACGGTTTTGGTCCAGACATGAGCTTCTGCAACCTCATGCCCAATGCAGCCTCCCAAATCAGGGTGCATGTCAGAGGGGAGGTCAACATGATGATGTTTGACTGGCACAGCTTTTGCGAGAAGATGCAGGTGGCAAGTGAACCCTTCTCCTGTGCACTGGCCTTGGTGAGCAGCCTCACTGACGATAAGCTGAAAGAATGCAAAAGCAAAGGCGTGCAGATGTGGGAGCATACATTGGTTGCTAATGAGCTGCTGTATCTACCGGTTGGTTGCGTCGCTGTTGAGACTTGTTGCTCTGGCTCTACTGAGGTCTATGGAATCCGAAAGTCGTTCTTTCCCACAGGTGACCAGCGCATAGTTGACAACTACAAAACTGTGTTGCTGCAGTTTGGGAAGGACAAGCGCTCCGTGGGCGCAATGGAAAGTGTCTCAGCCGCTCTGGACAGGGCTTTGAAGAAGCAGAGCGCCTAAACGGTGCAGGGGTGTTGACTGCTCAGCTGCCAAGACCAACTTGGAGACTTCATCTTTCAAGGTTGGGGAGGGGTTCAACCTCAGCCTTGACGTTGCTGTCCACCCAAGCTGACAGTCATGGGCGTGGCCATTTTGGCCAAAGGGCTTTGGCTTGACGGGGTGAAGGCCAAAGACTTGCTTTTGCGCTTGCGAGCCAGCTGCTCCATGCCGCGAGTGTTAGTCATTTTCACTAACTACTGAGCTTTTTGTTGTGGCGTCGTGCCATCGTGATAGTCAACCAAGTTGAATTGGTGTCTTCAAAGTGGTGGTCTTAGCCGCCGGCCGCCGCCGTATTCAACCACGCTCTGAAGAAACGTTCCTGGAAAAACACTGCTGCAGCTCAGTCAGACTTGTTTCCAGACAGTGGGCTTTGGACTGGGTCAAACATACCTGATGTGGGTTGACTGTTGAGGGTTAAAGGCGCAGATTTTGTGTTGCCAACACGCTTCAAGCAAACTTGAAAGAATGAAACAACACCAAAACAAAACGCAACAGTCGCGCAAACAAAGTAGCAAAGTAGAAGAGATTTCTGAAACCACAAATGAACAATCTGTATGTTTTCATGACTTTCGTGAGTTTTATGTTGATTATAGTGTAGGAGATAGGAGATGCGACTTGATTGTTCAATGCCGTCGTCGTCGTGATTCCCGATGTTGTGGTTCAAATCCAGGGAACCAGGGATTGTGGCCTGGCGTCAGGTTCCCTCTCCCGTCTCCCGCTGTTCC
>JAODVQ020169526.1:0-67770 GCA_025400075.2 Phenganax stokvisi
ATTTCTTTGCAAATATGTATATTTTATAGTTATGTTCGATTTTTCATGGGTTGAAATTAACATCGTCTGACGGACATTGTAAATATCGTATGTGACGCGTTTTTGACCGTTGATTTGCTAATGTTGGACAATAATTTCAACTGGTAAAGATTTACGAGCATTTCCGGCTAATTTTACGAGAAAAAAATCACAAACCATATTTTTGGATTTAGTTTGAACCCTGCAAAGATGTCTTACTGTTTGAGTTATGGACTGACTCGGTCTCTTGTTAAGCACTCATAATCAGGACTGACTTGTAAACACATAAATAAGCTCATCTTTGAGCCATAAACATGTATTGTCACACACTGCCTGGAGGTGCTGCAGCATCAGCCACAACTGCAGCATCAGCTAGATGCTTGACTTTTATTTGTGTTGCCCATTCAATTACTCCACAAATAGGTAATGCCAACACAATTAACTAAACACATACGTGAATGAAACAAACTGAATCTCCACTCCACAGTCTCTAACAGAGGGGCTAGGAAGGGCAGGTGTCTAGCTGTCGTTAGCAACAGCTAAAAACGTGCTCCGCAACCTGCACTGCCCTGAGCACGTTAACTCTATTGGGTTTGCAGGGGTGTGTGAGAAAAATTTTCCGCTCTTTTTGTACTGCGGAAAATAATACTGATAGAATATACATGGCTTGGTTATTGTTATTGTAAGTTTTTCTGGGTGATAGCCTCACTATAACCTGCAGAAAATTCACTAACAATATTTGAAATACCAAGAGGTGTCTGGTTTGAAACCAGCTTTAGCTAGTGAATTTTTGCTGGTCATGGTGAGGCTATCACCCAGAGAGACTTACAATAACATTCTTTGTGTAGCTTCAAAACATTGGCATCAATGCAGCCAACATTGGATTCTCAACTCTCACGATGGAATCGGATAAGTTCATCTGTGTCCGAGAGAAGATTGGTGACACTGCACAAGTCGTTATTATTGACATGGACAATGCTCACAATCCTATTAGACGACCAATATCTGCTGACTCAGCAATTATGAACCCCATGTCAAAAGTAATTGCATTGAAAGGTAATGCTTTAAAATTCATGCAACAATTTAGGTTGCATGCAGTAGAGAGTTAGATTAACCCTTTGGGTGGCAATGCACCCCAATTTACCCATGTCAAGATAATGCTCTTGGTACATCATGGGTCAATTGCTGATTATCTCTTGTAGCTGGTCGTACTTTGCAAATTTTTAATATTGAAATGAAGAGCAAGATGAAAGCTCATAACATGACCGAAGATGTCACGTTTTGGAAATGGATTAGCGTCAATACTGTTGCCTTGGTAACTGATGGTGCTGTTTATCATTGGTCAATGGAAGGTTGGTGTCATTGGGTTTATATAAATACTGAGAGGGTCTTGAAGAGATGTAAATTAAGATGTTTTGAAGTGACCATAACATATTTCTTTGCCAGGTGATTCTCAACCGGAGAAAGTGTTTGATCGTCATTCAAGTTTGGCAGGCTGTCAGATCATCAACTATCGTACAGATCACGACCAAAAGTGGCTTCTCCTTGTCGGCATTCAAGCACAAGTGTGTGGTTTAATTGATTTGCTTTGCCAGCGCTTAGTCTAGAGTGTTTCAATAATCTTATTTTTTGTTGTATCTCACCTGTCTTTTCTGCAGCAAAATCGTGTTGTTGGTGCAATGCAGTTGTATTCCGTTGAAAGAAAAGTGAGCCAGCCTATTGAAGGTCATGCTGCTGCCTTCACTCAGTTCAAAGTTGAAGGCAATCCGCACGAGTCAACATTGTTTGCATTTGCTGTCCGTGGCCCCCAGGGAGGAAAGGTATGACAATTATGTATATTGTCTATGTTTTCCATGTTTTTTATAACACTTAACATGTTAAGACGCTAAATGAGACAAGATTTTTTGTATTATATTTGTAGTTACATGTGATTGAAGTTGGTACAGCTCCATCAGGAAACCAACCATTTCAAAAAAAAGCTGTTGAAGTATTCTTCCCACCTGAGGCACAAAATGATTTCCCAGTTGCCATGCAGGTACACTTGAGTTGCAACTTCTCTCTAGTATCTATACCTGCCCCTGTGTGTCCCATCTAGTACTCATTGTCACTCTCTCCTCTAATTAACACACTAATTGTTCCTGTTTATTGCAATCCATATCCTCTTTCTTTGCCCTGTTAACATGGTATGCCCATTTTAGGTTAGCTCAAAGCATGGTATAGTGTTTTTAATCACCAAGTATGGTTACGTTCATCTCTATGACGTTGAGAGTGGTACCTGTATTTATATGAACCGTATCAGTGGTGACACTATTTTTGTGACAGCACCTCATGATCCAAGCAATGGTATTATTGGTGTGAACAGAAAAGGACAGGTTAGTTGTTGATGGGAGAATTTAATGAATGGTGTTTCTGAGGATAATGTAGCTTTCATTTTCATTAAACACATTGTTTTGACTAAAGAAAAGTCAAGCACTTAATATTCTTTCAATAGGGAACTGTATTCAGCATTCTGAGTGCCTTGTGCATAGCAGCAGATTATATACTATGGCTATTGTTGTTTTAGGTTTTGTCAGTTAGCGTTGATGAAGAAAACATCGTTGCATACATCACAAATGTTCTACAGAACCCTGACCTTGCCCTGCGTGTGGCTGTACGCAACAACCTTAGCGGCGCTGAAGAATTATTTGTGCGGAAATTTAACAACATGTTCAACAACATGCAGTATGCTGAAGCAGCCAAAGTTGCTGCTAATGCTCCAAAGGTGAGGCATAAATCTGCTGAGAACACAATTTTGATGAAAAAGTGATGTCCACTTGATGATATCTTTTTGTTTTCAATAGGGCATCCTACGAACACCGCAAACTATCCAAAGATTCCAGCAAGTGCCATCTCAACCTGGACAAACTTCTCCTCTCTTGCAATATTTTGGCATTTTGTTAGACCAAGGGCAGTTGAATAAATATGAATCTCTTGAGCTGTGTAAGCCAGTCTTACAACAAGGCCGTAAACAATTGTTGGAAAAATGGCTCAAGGAAGAAAAAGTGAGTGTGCTGTCTCTGGCATGTTCCTAATTTTGTCTGTGATGAAACATCTTAACACCATCTTTCGTTTGACGCCTGAAACATGGCATGAAACCTTTATAATATCTGAGACAAACATTCATATTTGTACTAAAATATAGTTGATTGGTTTAATGAGTGATTTATTGTGAGCACTGTGTTGTTGATTTAGCTTGAATGCAGTGAAGAACTTGGTGATTTGGTGAAACAAGTTGACCCAACTTTGGCCCTATCAGTCTACCTCAGAGCAAATGTTCCCAATAAGGTAACATTGTAAAACTATTTGTTTGAAATAGGTTTGAAGCCAAACGCAACACAAGACTGCACAGCAGAACATATTCAGTGTAAAACAACTTGATCGTTTCCCATCACAAATTGAGAAAATGTTAGCTAACATTGGAATTAACCTTGATTATAATCCGTTTTCTAGGTGATTCAATGTTTTGCAGAGACTGGTCAATTCCAAAAGATCATTCTGTATGCAAAGAAAGTTAGTTTTACTCCGGACTACATTTTTCTCTTGCGAAGTGTGATGCGAGTGAACCCTGAACAGGGTGGTCAGTTTGCTGCAATGTTAGTTCAAGAAGAGGGTGAACCGTTAGCTGATCTTAGCCAGGTAAATACTATTAGATATTATTGGAAGGGATGATTCCTTATTCATAAGAGATGGCAAAATGTTTATTCTTCTTTAAAGAATTCATAACCTTCAACTAATTATATGTCTTGATCAGATTGTCGATGTTTTCATGGAGACAAATCAAGTGCAAGCATGCACATCTTTCCTTCTTGATGCACTAAAGAACAACCGGCCAAATGAGGCTCATTTGCAGACACGTTTGTTAGAAATGAATCTCCTTACAGCGCCACAGGTAACAACTATAATGTAGCGTTGTTTTGTGGTATGTTTTGTTATGTAACATGTCTTACTTTTGTCTCTGATGAAACAAGTGTAACACCATCTTTCGTTTGATGCCTAACTTGGCATGAAAACTATCATTGAAACTCTGAGATGGTAATCAAATGTAGCTATTGTTTCTGTATAGCTTTTTGTATTTGTTAATCTAATGTTCATCTCGTTGGCAATAGGTTGCTGATGCGATCCTTGGCAACCAAATGTTCACTCATTATGACAAAGCTCACATTGCACAGCTTTGCGAAAATGCTGGATTATTACAACGGGTGAGTTCTCCATTTGGAGACATACATTTAATTTGACAACTTTATTCAGTAGTAATAGTTGATCAGAAATGAACACTGCTTATTGAATGGTCGGAATGAGTAGGCTGAGAGCAATTATGGAGCTCCAGTAAGGCAATTGTATTCATTTTCTTTATTCTAGGCTCTGGAACACTATACTGATATTTTTGACATCAAACGAGCAATTGTTCACACTCATCTGTTGAATCCTGAGGTAATACATTCATTTTGATTCCCTTGATCTATTCCTGCATGACCCGAACTCTATCTTCTCAATTTCTTCACAGTGGTTGGTGAATTATTTTGGCACATTGTCAGTTGAAGATTCGATGGAATGTTTAAAGGCAATGCTCACAAATAACATTCGACAAAATCTTCAAATTTGTGTTCAAGTTGCTACAAAATATCATGAACAACTTGGCACGACTCAACTTATTGAATTGTTTGAATCTTTCAAGAGCTTTGAGGGTAAATGATCTCTTTACATATATTGTATTGGTCGTGCTATTCAGAAAGACTGTGTTTATTTTAGTAACCTTGTAAATTTATTGTCAGTGAGTTTGCCTGTTCATAAATTGATCTGGGAGACTTGAACTTGCATTGCATGCAAAAACATTGAAGTCATTTTACTTTGTTTTAGGCTTGTTCTACTTTCTGGGATCAATTGTAAATTTCAGTCAAGATGCTGAGGTCCACTTCAAGTACATTCAGGTACATTAAAGTACATTGAGATACATTACAGTATACTTAGGTACACTACAGTGCGTTTAGGTACATTACAGTATACACAGGTACACTAAAGTACGTTGAGATGCATTGCTGTACATTTAGGTACATTACATTGCATTCTTGATGAGCATAATATTCACAAAATCTTGTATTTTCACAGGCTGCATGTAAAACTGGTCAAATCAAGGAAGTCGAAAGAATTTGTCGTGAAAGCAACGTTTATGACCCAGAAAGAGTGAAAAACTTCCTTAAAGAAGCAAAGTTAACGGATCAACTGCCATTAATCATCGTTTGTGATCGTTTTGACTTCGTTCATGATTTAGTCTTGTATCTGTACAGAAATAATCTGCAGAAATACATTGAGATTTATATTCAGAAGGTATGTTCAACTCTAAAAAACAACAGAGAATTGCTCTTGAGTAAAGTTTTATGGTCAATGATGAACGAACAAAAACACCATCTTTCGTTTGAGTGTTTGAAAAGCGTGAAAAAACTAATTGTATTATTTCTGAAAACCAAAATAGTTAATTTGAAAAAATATACTAGTACTCATAGTCGAATCTGAGATTGCTCTCTCATATTGACGTAGGTGAACCCATCTCGAGTTCCTATTGTAGTCGGAGGTCTATTAGACGTGGATTGTTCTGAAGACATTATTAAAAATCTCATTCTGGTTGTACGAGGTCAATTCTCAACGGATGAGCTCGTTGAAGAAGTTGAGAAACGAAATCGTTTGAAACTTCTTTTACCGCTGCTTGAAGCTCGTGTCCATGAGGGCTCAGAAGAACCTGCTACCCACAATGCATTGGCAAAGATATATATTGACTCGAATAATAATCCAGAACGATTCCTGAGGTGAGTGGAGCAGTATTTGCTGGGTTTTGGTGGAAGAATAGATGCATTAAAAATAGTTTGTTTTTTTCAGAGAGAACCCGTTCTATGACAGCAAAGTAGTGGGCAAGTACTGCGAGAAACGAGACCCGCATCTCGCGTGTGTCGCGTACGAGCGTGGACAGTGTGATATGGAATTAATTAATGTATGTATTAAATCAATTAGTGATGAATCATGTATAATAAATATTTACTACTCCTGATCTTAACATTCCTCATATCTTAGGTTTGTAATGAGAACTCTCTGTTCAAAAGTGAGGCGAGATACCTCGTCCGTCGTCGTGATCCAGACTTATGGGCGAATGTCTTGTTAGAAGATAATCCATTCCGCCGGCAGCTTATCGACCAGGTCGTTCAGACTGCTCTGTCTGAGACCCAGGACCCTGAAGACGTCTCGTGCACCGTAAAGGCTTTCATGACTGCAGATCTGCCCAATGAACTAATTGAACTTTTGGAAAAAATTGTCTTGGAGAATTCCGTCTTTAGTGAACATAGGTTTGTCATCATGTAATGTTGGTTGGGCTCTTTGAGAAGAATAGTTTAGAGCTGGTGGGAGTGTCCAGTATGAGTATAGTTCACATTGTCAGTTTGTAAATATTTTTAGAAACTTGCAAAATCTGCTCATTTTGACGGCGATCAAAGCAGATCGTACACGGGTCATGGAATATATCACAAGACTTGACAACTACGACGCTCCAGACATTGCAAGCATTGCGATTGGTAGCGAGCTCTACGAAGAGGCTTTTGCCATCTTCAAGAAATTTGACGTGAATACCTCTGCCATACAAGTGAGTGTGGCTATATTGTTTAATCTTTCAGTGAAAGAAGATGGGCTGGAACAATTTAGAGAACAAGAACTTTTACCTAGATTCCGGAGCATCTCTTTACTTTAATTGTGGTATAAACTATGGTCCATTTTCGTGAGAGTTTTGCGATTGTGCGACGTTCATGGCATTTTATTTTCTCAGGTTTTGATCGAGAATGTACAGAATCTTGACCGTGCCTACGAGTTTGCAGAGCGCTGCAATGAACCTGATGTTTGGAGTCTACTCGCTAAAGCTCAGTTAGAACAAAATCTGGTGAAGGAAGCGATTGATTCATTTATCAAAGCTGATGATCCTTCTGTTTACACTGAAGTGGTCGCCATTGCTCGCAAGGAAGGTGAACGACGTCATTGGATCAATAAGAAGTGACTCTTATTAGATCTCTTGGTATTTATTCACTTAAATTCTGTCTTTTTTAGATAAATACGAAGACTTGGTGAAATACCTTCAAATGGCGAGAAAGAAAGCTCGTGAAGGTTTTATTGAGACAGAATTAGCTTTTGCTTTGGCAAAGACGAACAGACTTGCTGAACTAGAGGAGTTCATATCTGGACCTAATCACGCTCAAATCAAAGAGGTATGTATGGGGTTTCAAACTGCAGATTATCCCAGGGATTAAGACTTTCTGGCCTCCTGTAATCGTTAAAAGAAGCGTTTGTTTCTCCTAGGTTGGCGATCGATGTTATAACGAGAAGATGTATGAAGCAGCGAAGATCTTGTATAACAATATTTCCAACTATGGTCGTCTCGCTTCCACCTTGGTTCATCTTGGTGAATTCCAAGCTGCTGTTGACGGCGCAAGGAAGGCAAACAGCACTCGAACTTGGAAAGAGGTGCGTCTAGTCTGTTCTCTTTCAGTAACACTTGAGCATTGAGAAATTACTCCTTTTGGATCTCTAGGAAGAACACCTTAGAACTGAACGAAATGCATGCTAGGTTAGTTTAGGCAATTGAAAATATAACGTCGATCGTAATTGGCTATTTTCTTACAGGTGTGTTTTGCGTGCGTGGATAGCGAGGAGTTCAGACTAGCTCAAATGTGTGGTTTACATATCGTGGTTCACGCTGACGAGCTAGAGGAACTCATCAA
The DNA here is from genome assembly GCA_025400075.2 of Phenganax stokvisi. Lineage (NCBI taxonomy): Eukaryota > Metazoa > Cnidaria > Anthozoa > Malacalcyonacea > Clavulariidae > Phenganax > Phenganax stokvisi. The sequence continues at coordinate 7,809 of JAODVQ020169526.1, forward strand.
CTACTATCAGAACCGCGGCCATTTTGAAGAATTGATTCAACTTTTGGAGGCGGCTCTAGGCCTGGAGCGAGCTCACATGGGCATGTTCACTGAGCTAGCAATCCTCTACTCGAAATATAAACCTGCAAAGATGAGAGAACACTTGGAACTGTTTTGGTCTCGTGTTAATATACCCAAGGTAGGAACCTACTTTACCTTTTTTGCATATGAGGAAAGAATGCTTTTAACTTGACTGCGACGAACGCCACAGATTCTCTTGATGTAAAAACCAGTTTTCTTCTGTAGTAATTCTGGATCAATAAAAGTTAGAAGAAGGGTGGATAATTATACATACAGCACTTTCGTAAAGGTGAAACTCTTAGTGTTTGTATTCCTAGGTTCTTCGTGCGGCAGAGCAAGCGCATCTGTGGGCGGAACTAGTGTTCCTGTACGAGAAATATGAAGAGTACGACAATGCGATCCTGACGATGATCGCACACCCAACAGTTGCTTGGAAAGAAGCGCAATTCAAAGATATCATCACTAAAGTCGCCAACATCGAGCTCTACTACAAAGCACTACAATTTTACCTTGATTACAAACCCCTCTTACTCAATGATTTGCTTATTGTTCTAACCCCCCGTATGGACCACACTCGAGCTGTGACGTATTTCAGAAAAATCAATCATCTCCCCCTGGTGAAACCTTACCTTCGCTCTGTACAGAATCATAATAACAAAGTAGTGAATGAAGCCCTTAATGATCTCTTGATCGACGAGGAAGATTACAATGGTCTTCGTGCGTCCATTGACGCTTTTGATAACTTCGATAACATCGCTCTAGCGCAGAGACTCGATAAACACGAGTTGGTCGAATTCCGTAGAATTAGCGCGTACTTATACAAAGGAAATAATAGGTGGCAGCAATCTGTCGAGTTGTGTAAAAGAGATAAGTTATACAAGGTGAATTGTATTACATTGTCTACTTTTCCTATGTAATTCGAGAGTCATCTCCTGTTGTGTTTGATCAATACACGTGGGGTTTTTTTAGCGTTCTAGAATTCGTTTCTATAATCAATTCTTTCTCTCTCTCCAGGATGCCATGATCTACTCATCAGAATCTAGGAATCCAGAAATCGCAGAAGATCTTCTAAATTGGTTCTTAGAAAATCAGAATTACGAATGTTTTGCCGCGGCTCTTTTCACATGCTATGATTTACTTCACCCTGACGTCGTCCTTGAACTAGCTTGGAGGAATAATATACTCGATTTTGCAATGCCCTATGTCATTCAAGTTCTAAAAGAATATATTAACAAGGTGTGCATTCTGTTCAGGCATTGGAGATGATTCTTGTGGAGTCCCTCATGGATGAGGTTTAATCTTTGGGTTTTTCGCTTGCAGGTGGATAACTTAGCGACGTCCGAAAAAGAACGAAAAGACCAAGAGGAAACAAAGCAAGATCAGCCTTTAGTATTTGGTGAGTTATTCTTTAATTGATTTGTTTACTTCTTTGATTTGTAACTTTTTTAATTTATAACTTCTTAATTTGTAACTTTGTAAAGTTGTAACTTCATATTCAATGTTGTATTTCAGGAAATGATCAACTGATGATAACCGCTGGTCCCAATATAGCTGCACCGCCGCCGGCAGGCATGGTGCCCGGTATGGCGCCGGGTATGGTTCCCCCTGGGGGTCAGATGATGTATGGGCCCGGCTTTTCAGGTCCCTATCCTCAGCAATATTAGGCAGACAATTTTAATGTGTTGCGTAGTAGGTTTAATATGCAAATTTATTCGAAATCTTTTCAACCCAAACTTTTTGCAACCAGGCGTTCATAAACTCCGAGTGAAACTTATGATGATTGTCGATGAATTATATAACAAGCGAGAGGTTTTTGCTGTAGGAATCTAATTTTTGTTACCGTAATTATGCATGCAGTGGATCGAATAAATTACAAGTAAATTAACTGGATCTTTCATTAGTTAGAGCAGCTCAGTAAAAAGGAAAGCAAAGGGCGAGCATAGCAACACGGTGAAGTTCTTGGCCAACGTTCAGTACTACGAAACGTTGGAGAAGATCCAGTATCATCACATTCGTCAAAGCCGTACTACTATTGGAGCCTTAAAATTCGCAGGTTTAGAGCCCGAATCAGAGCACATGCGCATTGATAGTGATGCTCGCTAAAACTCATCGGAATTGTACGGTAGGTTATCGTAATACAATCGGAACCGAAAATTTGCAAAATGTTTAAAAACCAAAACAATGAAGATTTTGTGAAAAAGATTGAATAATGATCGAAAAATGAGCAAGACTTTCAAATTGTGGATCCATCAGTCTAACTTTAGTGAAGAAGACTTGGTTGTCAATCCGAAAGAGTTTCAAAATGATCTCAGAATTGGAGATACTATTCAAATTTATCAAATATTTGAAGATGGTTCCCACACATGCAAACTGCTACTGCAAATTAAATCTTTGCAGACAGACTTTCAGCAGAAAGAGACTGTCAGTTTAAAACATTCTGTTGCAAATAAATTCAAGTTTCGAGCTTATTGGGATGTGCAGGTATAAAGATTTTGACCATTGAAAACTATTGGTGCATAATATGGGTTGACTTATTGTTAAAATTGTGTAGAAATATAGACTTGTATTATATATTTTTATTAGGTTGAAATTGTTGATCCTGTTAACTTCACTTTGGCTCTGGTGGAGCTGAAGTTTCGAGACCAGTATCTTGGCAGAAGTGATATGTGGAGGTTTGGGAAAACTCTGATTGGCTCATCAGTTTATATCTCTAAGAAGTTAAGCTTTGCTGGAGCTAGAGCTGATGTCCATGAACTGTGGGCAAGTGGAGAGACAGAAAAGAAAGTGACGTGTGGTGTTGTGGGGAAGGATACCAAGGTAAGGGTAATATCACAGGGGAAGGGGAGTTAGCTTCATGCATTGTCTAACATGAAATGATTTTCTTAGGTCGTTTTTCGATCCGGAAGTGCATCAGTTTTCATCTTCATTCAAATGAGTAAAGAAATGTGGCAATTTGACATAAATGGTGATCTTTATTTTGAAAAAGCTGTCAATGGATTCTTTGTTGAGTTGTTTGAAAAATGGAAAGAAATGAAATGCACTCATTTTGTGACAATAGTTTATTTCTCACGAATATTCTATAATCAAAACATGCTGAGTAAGTTAAAACAATATCTCATATTTTACTGTGGGTAAGCTAGTTGTTGTTTGTGAAATTTAAAAAACATTTTCATTTTAAAACGACTAGATAACATCAGCGATGAAAGACGAGCAAGTCTTGGATGTGATTATCAAGGACGACTGTATGAAGATATCTATAGTATGATTGCTCATGAAGAGAGACGTGATGATTGGTCTTCAGCAATAGTCACCCTTAAGAAACATTTCATTCAATATCATGAGAGTTTGAGGAAAGAAAATTTCCCTGAGGAATGTTTGTCTTCCGCTTCAGAAGGAAATTTACTCGAAGTTTTGAACATGGGAGCAAATGGTGAGCCCTTTGCTTGATTGTCTGTTTGTCTGTCAGTTCATTTTATTCTATGTACTTTATTTGCAGTATTTGAGAAAGCATACATTGACCGTAGTTTTGAGGTCACTGGTCAGCAGATGGTCGTCATCACACCAGGTGCAGGAATGTTTGAAGTTGATCGAGAATTGGCGACTGTTACAAAACAGAGGATTGTGGACAATGGTAGGTGATCATGTTAACATGATAAATTCTTTTGATTTAACTAATTGTATTTATTTTTCATTGAGCTCAATGAAATATATTTTCCCCAGGTATGTCAGCAGATCTTGTGTGTTTGGCAGAACAACCTCTCCATTCTGTACCACTGCTGAAGTTCCATGGAAAATTCTCATCTTCTTCTTTGATCGGTGATGATTATGGAATACCCCACTGGATCAATCATAGTTTTTACGTTTCCAAAGCTCAGCAGAATCATAGAAATGGTTTCATTCCAAGAATTAAAGTCCCAGACGTCATTTTACAATACCAAAATGGTGGGAACAACAAGGCACCTGGCTCATGTAAGAAAATTGTAACTCATTCCAATTAGAACTGTCATTGTATATTAACGAGCTCATTAGAACTGAGAATGTTGATTACCTGACTAATTAGCAATAACAATGATCATTTTCTTAGTTTTAAACGGAGCTCATTCCGAAGAAATTGAGCAAAACAAGCTTCCCGACTTCGTCGACTACGACGCGTACGATGCCGAAGTGTTTAAGTGTGCTCAGACAAAGCCTCGGCCCCAGACCCTTACGCCAGGCTACAATCCTTACACGAGAATGCGAGGGGTAACGGGGAGTAACAGTGGGATAGAGAAGTTTTTGAAAGATGAGAACTTAATATCGGATGAAGATAACTCAACTACGATGAGCAGAACACGAAAAACTGTGAGTACTAAGTGTTGTCAGGGTATGAGGATTTGGTTCACGTTAAAGCTTTGTTCTGTTTTGTAGACTTCAAACAATGAAAGAACAGCCCGAAGTCTTGGAATTGTCAAATCACTTGCGTTTATGACGTCTTCAGCTGACCAAAGTGATAATGAAGCAGCTAATGACTTCTTATCCTCCTATTCACCTCCGCTGGCCTCGCATCGCGCGGTCGTGGGTAGTGCTGATACCTCGTATGTTTATCAGAATGTGGGTCGTCCTCAGAGATCCTTAGTTAATCCCTTCAGACCCAACTACCTTCCCTGTAAGATGACTTGCAACAGACATCGCTGGCGTCATACTTTTCCAAAGGGGCCTGGAGGAGAGATGTGGCAAGAACATCATCATAGAATTTCAGGTCACGTGTCTGATCATGTAGATGATGACGCATTGCTCATGTCGTTGGTGAGTTGCGTCACTTGAACATTTAGACGGAAAAAGATGCCATATTTTGACTTTATACTAGGGTCCAGGTCGCGAGATTGAGCAGGATCTGAGTGATCTGGTTCAGGGACATTTCGAGGAAGACGAGACAGACGCACCATATTCGGAAGGCAATAATGAAATCCAATCGTTGCGTCGTAATGTCTCATCGAAACACGTCGGATTAAATACCATGGGACTGGGTTGGGTTCATAAACTTCATGCGCCATCCGACGAGGATTGGACAGCAGCGATGAAGACGAGTGTTGACTGGAAATCCCTTACTATCCCTGCATGTCTACCACTAACTACAGATTACACCCCAGATCAACGTCTGCTTGACAATCAATACAAAGTTTATAATTACGACTTATATCTGGCAGGTGACGAAGAGTAAGTAAGCAACAAACTTTACTATCACTATGCTGTTTGAACATCTCCGTCACACGTTGTGATTCTTTGTAGTTTAGTGGAATACTTGTCATTATTATTTAGGATCTTAAATAGAGATGGTGAAGTTATTGTAATGAAACCTGAGCAGAAACTAAAGGAGTTTATTTTACAAAGAATTGGACAGGTTCGTTTTTTCTTCTATATCTCATCTGAACTCAAAAGAACTTGGCTTTTAATTCATAAATATTTCATAATTCTCGCCCCAGGGTTTTCAACTAGTGTGTTCGAAATCTTCAGAAGAGCGTGCTATATTTTCACCAATCAACAAATCACGATCCACTTCCGGTGTAATACCGCAAGGCACGCCGGATAAAGAGTACTTTTTCATGAAAGGTCGCAACTTTCAGAAACTCACCTACACTGTGTCATTAGAACAGGTGACGTTCATCCGGTATCAACCTACCTACGTTATCAAGGTCCCCCCGGTACTTTACCCGTACCGCTTGTGGTCTGATTGCACTCAGGAATACGTGGGAATGAGTACGAGATTCATCCGTGACGATATGTCCAGTTATAATTGGAATTACATGGATCAGTATATAGCACGTGACCAGGATTGTCGGGATCTTATTGATGTAAGCAGAATAATGTTCGGTATAGCGAGTTCAGACATGATTTCCACTCGTACTTAAATCTAAAGCTCCGTAGTATTTTGTTGAAATATTCCTTCTCAACGTGTTCTAGTCATTACGCTACTGGAGAGTTCGTTTGGCGTTGTTGCCTCTTCAGAAGCCAGCAAGCGAGAGGTCTCTAAGCGGGGACGCCGAGGAAGAAGAATATGAAATACAGTTCAAATACCTTCAGGGAATCTTGAGATATCTGGAGACTGTTAATCGTATTCGCAGGCCTCCTATTACTGGAGTGAAGGTAGGTAGCCTGCGCGCAGGTCAATGTACGGTTGTCATGGGAATTGGTCATGCAATAATTTCACATTAGCTGCTTTATCCAGGCAAAGAAAACTTCGTCCAAGTCTCGAAGACCAAGTGCGCCTGCGATGCACAAAAGTCCTGTAACCGCTATGCGTACACATCGCCGTAGCACAAGCAGTGGCGGGAGCAAGGATTTAGAAACTTTGAATGAAAATGGAGTTGCCACTCTTGATTCTAAAAGCACCTCGCCTGTGCATGATATCCCACCGTCTCTAACTACTCCCCCGCGACGAAGATCATCCAGTAGTGATAATGAAGATGTTTTAAACACAATGCCATCTTTAGAAGAAATTCTCAAAGAAATGGGAAATAAAGAGTGAGCTGCCATCATTATATGTTATCTTTTGAAAGTAAAGGAAAATATTTCGTTTTTTTATCACATTTTGCAGCTGCCAGGCCCAGTCCGCTTGCAGCGCTTTGAAAACTTGCCTTGTTAATGTTCTCATCTCCATTTCTAGAACTGGTTTAAATTTTCTTTCCGAGATGCGGGGCCTGCCTGCGCAGTCATTCCTGGGAACTGATGCAACATCGTGGCTTATACATCATATTTATCCAGTTAAATCGCGCTCAGAGGCTGTGGAACTTGGCCAGGTTAAAGATATATTAGTAACAGTGACTTCATTACTTCTCATAACTCACCCGCATCTAATTGCTAAACAGCTCGTCGTTTTTTTTTTGTAGAAAATGCTTGATGAAGGCTTTATTTTGCACGCGTCTGGTTCGGTGCTTCAAGCATTTGTTGATGGCTTTTATCTCTACTATATTGTCAAATCTTCTGAACGAAAACCTGGTATATTTAAAGCAACTTTTTACTTTAAACACATGACTGGTTATCAGGATAAAGCTTCTCAATTTGCTTTAGGCATTTAGCAGAGTAGCTTTGTAACAAATATCAGTTCAGAGTTCCGTCACTTAAGTTAGAACGACTTCAAACTTCGCTATTTTCTTTAGTAAAGAAACCAGAGATGAAGAATGGTGAATTAGCTTACAGAAGTTGGATGAAACAACAGGATAAGATGCTCTCTAAGTTTCAAACGAAGTGGTTTGAAGTAGTTTTGAAAGAACGCGGTTCAGAAATTACAAATTCTCCTGTGGGAGATTTTGATAAAGCTCACGAAGAACAAAACTCTCAACGAAAAATGTTTGCCTTGAGTGACCCGAGTGAACGAGCTAGTGAGTGAATGGAGACAGAGCATAATAGACAATATTTTGATCTGGAAACAATACCACAGCTAGAAAGAGCAGTATAAAATTGGTAAACTTGGTTGTGAAATGTTGGAATTGATGCTATCAATTTCGACCGCGTAATACGATAATATCTACAAAAATTGTAAACTTTGCATGGCAACACTTTTCTTATTTCTTACAACGTTTCCCTAAAAAAATGTGCAACTTTAGTAATTTTCCGATGCTATTTCGAGCTGCAGTAATGGATATCCTTCTTTTTGACTCGGTCAAGATTTAGTTTATTATGCAATGCGTCTTCTGGTTAGTACAAAGTACTCTAAGGAAGTCCCGAGATTTTTGTGTCTTCTTAGGATCTTTTTTTTTTGGTCGTTTGATCATGTTTCCTTTTTCTACCATTAACTTTTCCTGTTATCTCTTGTAGGTACGAAAAAGGTTCCATCAAACGGCAATGTAGAGATCATTCTGGATGCCGCTTCCAGTGGCCGCCCTGAATGGTGCACGGTCAGATATCATGGAACATTCTGTCCTGATAATGCGTACGTGGTGCATCTGAAATGGTTGATCTCAACTGGATCTGTTGTGAATCAGTTGGTAAAAATAAACTAATTCATTGTTTCTGAATCGAAAGTTCAGAGCTATCATCAACAGACTTCCCCTCCCCCTCTTACCACATTATGTTGATATCTAGGTTCAAAGTTGGGCACGTAAGGTTACCTTATATGGCTTTCACTTGGTACCAGTTCCCACATTTCATCATAATGAACCGGCTCGTAGTGACCCGTTCACAAGTGCCCATTATATTCCACTTGACGTCACGTGCTTGAGAGACCATGCTTCGTTTCAAGGTGAACACTGATCTCATCTTGACCGGACTTGTTTAGTTTGAACATCAACCTGTCTCTTTTTTGTTTTGAAAATTTCTAGATATTCCTGCCAGAGAATTCAAAACAAGAGTGTTCCTGTTTCAAGAAGCCATTTTGAAAAAGTAGGGTGATGGGTGAAGTTTTGCAGGATGGGGGTTGTCGTGATTTAAAAGTCTCAATGATTATTGAAAAATACTGTATACTTCCAGGTATGGTTTCATCAAAGACTTTCCGTACAATGAGGGCATCTATGCATCTTACCAAGCACGCGTGTGGCATGTGTACCGATATATCCATCACACTGGTGCCTTGTTCATGACAATAGTGAATAAAAAGGACACTTATGGATACACATGGGTATTGAACCATACCCTCACAAAACGCTGGAAGTCTTCGGTCACCCTTGACAACGACGCTATCAGGAAACTGGTGAAGAGTCTGCGCGGGTTTTGTGATAATAGGGAAGGGAAATTAGGGAAGTTCTTTGTTTCGTTCACTGTGAAGTATGCCGAGAATTCAGACATTGGGACTAAGAGAAAATCAGGAAATGACGTATTTGAGCGTGTTTTGGAAACTAACGCGGAGCCTAGTAGTAATGAAGCTGACCGCAAGTTTTCTATGGACTGTGAATGAACAAAAAAAAACTTTTTGTTGTCATTACATGAAGTTGCGCAAAGTTTTTGAAGGGGCGAACTTCGTGTAAGGTTGAATGAAAAGAAAGAACTGTCAACAATATGGCGATCAATCGAATCGCACGAAATATATTTTACAAAACGAGTATTTTCAATCTTCGTTTGAGTTCTACGGCGATATTAAATGGGGGAAAAAGCCGTGCTTTCTCAAGTGAGAAGAGTTTCTGGGGTTCTATTGTTGCTGGCAGCGGGGATGCCAGAAGTGGAGCGCACTCGAAGATTTTATCCGGTGATACTTTGTATGAGCTCCAGTGTAAGTAGTAGAGAGAAGCGGAAACCAGTTTTGAACGTGGTTATCGTGAATAGCTTGTATAGGCTCACTAGTCACTAATCATAAGCTCTGAAAGCACAACAAGTGTTTTTCATGAAAACAATTTCTCTTAATTGTTCTAGTTCACCATATTAAACCTGACAGAATGAGTGACTATAATGAATTGGTGTAAGTATACTTGGCAGATGATATCATTCTGTTGTTACATGCATTGACCATTTTTCAACACTGATTCTCAGTGCCTCTGAATTACCTCGTATTAATGAAGACCCAGAATTCCCAGCGACACTCTTAGGGAGTTGGACGACATTGTATGGACCTCTAGACAGTGCAGGTCAGTGGTAATATGTTGTATGTACCATTTAGATACCAGGGTTTTCAGTGTTTGTTGTTTAAGCTTGATGCAAGAATTTGTTTTAAATATTTCCAGTTCACCTGTGGGTATATAAAACTGGATGTGAAGACGTGACGAAAGCAAAACTCTATCTTCAACAAAATGAGGTTTGTTTGTTACACATTGCACTGTTTTCCAATCTGTCAGCCCTTAGATGATACATCAAAAAGTTAATCGTTTTTTCTTTGAATTTTCAGCAATTTTTGAAATTTGCAAAGGAACGATCATCTATGATTCACAAGAGATACAATGAACTTGTTCATGGCTTTGATTTCTGGGGAGAACCTCAATTGAGAGACACAAAAAATCTTTATGAATTACGAACCTATCATTTGAAGGTACCATGTCCTCATCTAATGCACTTACTACCAGTAGCGGACACTTCACAAAATATTGGGGGGGCCTGAGGCAAAATTTTGAACATGTGCTAACGGAAAAATTGCGGCAAAATTTGTGTTTGTCAATTTACATGTATACTGCACCATCTGAAGGCAAATATAATAACAGAATTCAAATATTAATATAGCAACTTCATCAAATGGCTGTATTTTTGTTATTTGGTACATTCTTTCAAAATTATTGGGGAGGCTCAAGCCCCCCCTGGCCGGCCCCCGCAAGTGTCCACCACTGCTTACTACCTTCATGATTAAATGAGTTCAAGACTTTCTTCTAAAACTTCTTAAACCCCATCAGCCTGGAAGTCTGATAGAATGGAGAAATAATTGGATGAATGCAATTGTCCATCGTCAAAAAATGAATGAAGATGTTGCTGGATTCTTCACTCAAATTGGAGAGCTGTATGTCGTTCACCATATTTGGGGTATGCAACCAGTACCTTCAATTCTTTTAGTTTAAACATTTCCTTTCATCCACCATCTTTAATTTATAACAGCTTACAGCAACTTGACTGTACGGAAACAAACACGTGAAGCAGCATGGGACAGTCCCAATTGGTCTGACTGTGTTGCCAATACTGGTAAATTTGTTTCTTGAATTCTCGATTTTTCATTTAATTATTAGCCACATTTCCTAGGTTTCCATCTTTTTTTATTGCAGTTCCTTTGGTTAGAAGAATGGAATCTCGCATCATGCTTCCTGCAAGTTTCTCTCCTCTTACATGAGCTTATTTTAGAGTCAGAAAATTTATTGCAAAGAATTCTCTCTGTATTGAAATAAACAAGTGTGGTGTTCATCATGGAAGTTGATTCTTGACACAAGAATTTTTAGAAAAACATGTCATAGTACTTCTTTGTGTTGAAAAGAAAAAGGTGAAAGAAAAGAATAACAATCTTGGTTGATCCCACCAAAGGTGCCGGTAGTGAAGAGAGAATTCTGGTAACAGTCTTGTTCTTCAAAGATTACAGAAACTTTAAACTAAGAAATATTGGTACTTAAAATGTGATGATATTAAAAAAAATATATTTCTAAAATGTCGCTTTGGCATTAGCTTCTTACTGTAAACTGTCGCACCAGAAAAGTTTCATTTCACATTCTCACACTATCATACACATATAGACCTGCTACTCATAAATGTAGGGGATTCCCACATCTCCTTTCCAATTCACACACGAAGTTTAACTTCTGCTTATATACATTTTCAGATAAAACTCATTAACTGTTCAATATAATGGTTGAACATTCAAATTTTATTTCTAGGACCATCAGTTGCATATGATGTCTACCTTTTCTATATAAAACTTTTTCCATGTCCTAGGGTGGACAGAGTACATCTATTTGAGTAGACTTACAGTCGTGGTGGATCATTTGTCCTAGGGTGCTCTGTATGTGATGTTCCTGCAGTGTCTGTCAAACTAAACACATTTGATATCACACACATTCCATTATCTTCCATAGTGTCTTGGTGCTGGGATGGGTCTTCCATCAGCAAGTCTGATAATTGTGGGATAGCACTGATCGGATTCACAGGAATGCCAAGTGGAGTCTGCAAAGGAAGTGGGTATGGATGTACATTTGCAGAAGATATATGCGCAGTTGTTACAGGTGAAACACATAGCAAAGTTTTATTTGGAATATTTATGGTGGGTGCAATTCTTGGAACAGTTGTGGTAGAAATAGTTGTGGAAGAAAGCCCAGAAAAGGCTGTGGAAGTTTGAATTTGATGCACATTTGCAGAAGCTGCAGATGAAGAGCTAAAAAAAGTTATATTTGAGACATTTGTGCTGGGTGAATGTCTGGGAAAAGTAGGTTGGAGAGACGTTGGTGTGAAGTTCACTTGTGATATTGGATTAGTCTGCTTTTTATTGAACAGTTTATTGACAGTAATACTTCCAGTTTTGTTCAAGGTCACGTTAATACTTGACGACGTAGGAATAACAGAAAATGCTTTGCGGTTAGGTTTGTCCTTCATGTCAAGAAAAATTACGTTCTGAGGGTTCATCGTATCATTGCTTCTTCTAGCATTAACATTTTGGCTGGCATCTAATATTTGAACTGTCTGAGGTGATGACATTATTGTGGAGAAAGGAATGGGCTGTTTAAGGGATTGTGGTGCCACTGTTTCTGAAGATGTTGCAGCATTAGACCACTGTGTTGGTGTTACTGTAATAGCTGCACGACTTGCAGGTACTGTTGCACATTTTGATACCGCAGATGGCCCTGGTTGGGTCAAAGCAGAAAATTGACTGACAATCTTAGCTACAGATTCTGCATTCAACTTCTTCATCAGTGAAAGTCGATTTAGCATAGTTAAACCCTCTGCCGTCTTTGGGATTCTAAAAACCATCGTCCGTCCTTTCACAACCATGGAGACAATTACAAACTCGTTACTTGCGGCAACCACAGGAGAAGTTTTAGTTCCATTCGTTTGGCTTGTTGCAATTGACTGTTTAGTTTGATCAGGTGCAGCCATGGTATAACAATCAGTAACAGTATGTTGAGCACGACTTTTGGTCAAAGAACTTCTGGAATATGTGGAGCATGCTGCTTGTGTAATGATGCAACCAGCGGTTGTCACAGGATTTACACTTTTCTGTGGTTGATTGATTAACTTAGGCATGATTTGAGGTGTTAATTTTAGGGTTGGAATACCTGAAATACTAGTGCTTTCAGAACAGATGGGCTTGAAAGGGTGTATGACCGAATGTGGAGCAACAATTTCTATCTCAGTAGCTCGTTTTATGACTTTGTCATGATTCACAGACATGCTTTGTCTAGACCCTAAGCTGGACAAACGCTTGCATGGTATGGAGAGCTTTCTTCTGGATACGTTTCGACTTGGTTTCAGGACTGAATTATTGGACAAAACAGTTGGTCTGCTGTTGCTCTCTTCTTTTCTGACTTTCTGCTGCTCCAATTTGTTTTTGCTGGTTGTCAGATTCATTTGTAATTTCTCCTTACTTTCCTGCCTGTATTTGTCATATAACTCCATCAGCTTTGACTTTCTCTCAAGAACCCCATTGTCTTCTCTCGGTGGAATGTAAGGCTTTTCCGATAACTCCTCCCATCTTCTTCGTAACTTCTCATTTTTATCTTTCTCTCTTTCGAATGCAGTTAGATGCTGCTTCTCGTTATCTTGGAGAGTCTTTATTTCTTTCAGAGCATTCTCTAGAATCCATATCTTGCTTGCTCTATGCTTTGGGATGGCAATGGCCTCTGCCAGTTTACAATACAAGCCATGCAGTTCTTCTCGACGTTGCTGCTCAAGAAACCGGTGGTTCTCACTACATCTTCGAATAGAACGGGCGTTCATTTCATTTTCAAGACTTGGCTGACAAGATGCAATGGAAATGGCTTGATAAGGAAATCGCTTGGCAAAGTCAACATGCATTTTGATATCCATTGGAGTTGTTTGGATGTTTACATCAGTAGAATCTGATGAACTTTTGGCAATGACACTGATTTCACCGGGAGGATGTAGCCTACATGTTGTTGTATACGAAACATCAAACCTGGGCAAACGGTATTCATTACTCTTGATTCTTTTGGCACCTACAATATGACAAGGATTCAAAGCACAGGTTGGACAAAGCTTCCTTTTTCTTTTATGCTTCTCATCATTTTTAGGTTTTGAATCTCCAGAAGTTTCGCCATATTCTTCAGGGGGTCTCAGATTCTTCAGAATAAAATTTGTTGATGATGAGCTGTCATCAATGCTACAAACATCAAGTTCTACATTGTCTTCACTGTCAGTTATAATGATTCGGTTTGCACCAGTAGGACTCTTATTAAAAGTAGCAGCTTTGCCATGCTTTGGCTTATGCATATGAGGGGCTTTTGAGTGCTTCCTTGCTTTCTGTGCTGAACTATGTTTCTGACCATGCTTTGCCACTTGTATTTGACCACTCTGTTCATTACTAGAATGAATATTTTTTGGAATATTTTTGCTCTCATTCAAGCAACTGACATTGATTTTCTTCAATCGAACCAATGCTGTCTTTGTCAAAGGCAATGACTTGTTACTCAAGTTGTCATTCAATATCAAATTACTTCCACCTTTTTCAATACCACCAGAAGCTCCGATATTTCCAGGTATGGAACACACATGGTTCCGCAACCTATTCTTTGTTTTTGTTGTTGGGCCAAGAGCACTGGGTACAATTTTGGCTTTTGGAGTGTTGCTGGTAGTATATCCTTCCTCTTTATTTAACAAACTAGTATATGACTTCTCTGGAAACGCATGGACATTATCAACTGTTGTAACCAAATTTTCTGGAATAGTGTGCACCTCACTTTTAGCCTTCTTTGATGCTGCACATTCTATTTTAGCCGTTGATTTTCGTTTGAGCTTGCTGGGAGGAGGGGTTGAAGATTTTGTCATTGCAAAGCTCTCATCATACTCATCAAAATCATTCAAAGTGAAGGCAGAGACGAAAGTAAATCCGTCGAGTTTTTCCACAACGTACCTTTTGTCCGCTTTGCGGTTTCGCTTTTTATGTCGACTGGAAGCATCGTCCATCATTGACAACGTCGAATAGAGAGGCCGAGTTACTAAACGTTTACGTTGAGTTTTTATCATTGAGTACATATGCGCGTCTTTGTCAAAAGAACCACCTTGAGATGCGGCAACTTTAGGCGTATTTGCACCATCACTTAGGTGAGTTGACGGAACGTCCGCCATTTTGTTTTGACCCACAGCGATTTAAATCAACAAAACAAGCATTTAAAACCAACTTAATTCCATTAAATATGAAGACCAATAATTCCTTGTTCCATTCTGGTTATTTTTTGTTCGTTTAAGATTGATTTTGAATGATTTTTCCCGCCCAACTCCCGACCACATGAGCGAACTCGTGGTGCGCGAAAATTTTCCGCCAAAAATGTTACCACGTGTCAGGGAGCTTTATACCCGGAGCTTCGTTTTCGCGCGAAAATTATATCTGGAACTTCTCGCCACTCGCTTATTTATTTTGCTTTCTGACGCTAAATTACATATTTCGAAGGCATTCAAAGCGTATTTTGTTTTATTTGAAAAAAAATTTAATGGGAAAAGCAATTTTAGTCGAAAACGTGAGCTTATCTTTCATGTTAATACATTTAAAAGCAGTTGAACAATTGTCGGAAATATTCGCCGCCATTTTTTACGTCGAAGTGGTTACAGTGCCCAGTCCTCTTGCTGTGTTTGTTTACAGAGCGCACGTGCTTGCACGTTTGACTTGAAACAGAGCTTAGTTTGGGGAAAATTTGTTTTAAAAAGAAGTAAAGTGATATAATAGGAATTGAGTTTAAAAATGGAGGGCATCGACTCAATTGAAAACGAATTTTATCAAACATCAACGTATTTTGTAAGTTTGAAAGTTAGATTGTGGTAATAGTTTATATAGTAGCCTACATCACAGTAGATAAATTAGTTGAATACCAGTTTTATTTCGTTTCATTTTGTCTATTTTAAGGACATAAAGCGAAAACCTAACGTCATTCTTAAAGACGGTTTTGAGACAAACGAGCTTCAAGCAGGTGTAGATTTCGAGATTAAAGAGAAATACAAAGATGAAGGTTTGTTGCCCTTGTGCTTCAACATTCTTTGCTTGTTGGGTAATCTTAGTACCAAATGTGGCCATTAGAAAAGCATGTCTTTGTCATACGTCCTTAAATTTGGCCTGCAGTGATCTATTGAAGTGCCTGTGATCATGCCAAACTCACCAAAGTCTCTTGAATATTTAGATGAAGACAATGAACCCGAGCCATTCTTTGACACTGAAGAGTTATTCCAACAACTAAACTATGAATGCCTTGATGGTGCAACAGATGCAGAGGTTGATGAGGACAAGGTTACATTCAATTCAAAGGATCCTTATTGACAACTTTTGAAACTAATTAACCTTTTATTTTCAATGCAGTCTCCATTTGAACTGATGAGGGAAAAAATGACTGCCATAACAGAGGACAATGGTGTTCGAAAAATGATTGTAAAGAAAGGCACGGGTGAGATTGTGTCATATGGAGCAATATGTCGAGGTAAGCCAAAAACACAGTTAAAAGAAACTATTGTTAATTATAATAATATATATATAGAAAAATGATCTGCTAAAATATTTATCTATGTTTTCAGTGCATTATACTGGTTATCTGGAGTATCGAGATGAGCCATTCGACTCGACTCGATTACGAAATCGCCAACAGCAAGTTCGGCTTGGTGACAGTAAGTTTGTCGATGAGTAGATTCAACCAACTCCCATCGAAATCATCTTTAACAAGAAGTCCATCCTTTTTTTTTACTTAGGTTTCATTCGTGGATTTGATGTTGCTTTAGCAACGATGAGAAAAGGAGAGATTTCAAAGTTTATATTTTCTCACGAGTATGCGTACAGGGAGATGGGATGTCCTCCCAGAATTCCACCTAACGCAAGTGGTAAATTATTAATAGGTTAGTTTACATTGGGTTTTTTTCAGACTATTGTCAATAAATGTTTTTCCTGTATTTTTTAGTGTTATTTAAAATTGAACTTGTCAGTTTTGTTGATCAAGGAGCGTCTGACGAATTCTCTGAGTTTCCAACGGTATTTTATGTTTTTATATTTTCTTCAGCGTTGTTCAACATTATTTCTTACAATGGGACTTAAATTTAATGAGAAAATACAAAAATATCATAAATTTTCCTGTATCTATGTTTTACAAGTTTGTTTTTTCAGGAAGAGAGAAATAAAGCAACATTTGAAAATATTCATGAGGTGGCACAGTCATTTAGAGAGGTTAGTATTTACTCAAACACCAACTTTGATGTATCTAACATCCCTACTCATGAAAACCAAAGGTTTATGTTGTCATTTTTAGACTGGAAATGATTTGTTTAAACAAAACGAATTTTACCAAGCTATTAGAAAATATGATAAGGTGACTGGCTATTTTTTTTGGCTCACAACTTGACACTGTGAAATATATTACAGTTGCCATGTCTTATAGGGTCTTCAACTGCTTGAAAATTGTCGTGTTCGAGATGCAAGTGAAGAAAAACATATGAATGCAGCTTTGTTGCTTCTTTACATGAATGCCTCGCTGTGTGCTTTGAAACTTGGGCAAGGAAATCGAGCCAAGAGATATGGAAGAAAAGTAAAGAGTAAAGTTCTGGCAGCTTTAAGTTGTTGTTCGTAAGGATCCAATGTGAGTCTACTCTTTTCTTAGGCTCTCGATATTGATCCAAAAAACATCAAAGCTGTATACAGGATTGCACAAGGTTTTCAAAAAGAAGGAGAATTTGGTAAAGCTCGTGAATGGTTTCTTCGAGCTCAGAGACAAGAACCAAACAACTCTGAAATTAGAGTCGCCTTGCAGAATCTAGAAAAGTGAGTTGGACATGATATAACTTGTAATGAAAGCAAGACTAGCTGCGATGAAAATTCAGCTATTTTCTTGATCAAAATTCTATCTTCAGTTTGTCAAAACTGTTGTCAAAACCTACATAATGTAGCTACATACTACTTTATTCATAGAAGACAAGTTAGGTGCACAATTTAACTATACTGCATTGACTAGCTTTAGCGCTGCTTTCAAATGAGCACTGCCCTTGAATAAGTGCCACTTCTAAGACTGAAAATTCAATCAGTTGAGATGGTGTATTCTTTTTTCTAGGGACGTTCAACGGTGGAAGATCAGTGAAAAACAAATGTGTACAAGAATGTTTCATGATGCTAAACCCAACACAGGTTGTTTTTCTACAATATGTTGTAATGGCAATATATTATTCATGCCCAGTCTGATGAAAACTGATTGATTGGAAGAAAAAAAACTGCTTGTTTGATGCCATTAATTTGTTGATTTATTTATTGATAGTGTCTGCAAAGGAGAATATTGCACCTGAGGGGAAACCAAATGTTGTTTCTGAAGATGTGAAATCTGTAATGATAAAACGACTTCAGTAAGTTGCTGTGTGATAGTTCTACTTGGACATTACCAACCAGGACTGTTTTCGATTTCTTTTCCATTTAGTAAAACTGAACTAAATAAGCTTAAAATGTTTTCAAACAGATGAGAGTATCCAGTTTTAACTGACAGTTTTTTTTTCAGTGATTTTCAGACAGATGATAAAAAAAATGAGATTATATTTCCTGCGTCATTGACCGAAAGTGAAGTAAATTTTCTCGTCGAAGAGGCGAAGAAGAATAATTTGTATCCCATTATGCCATCAAAGAAGGTAAGTTCTTTTTTTTCATGGGCAATCGTGTCGAATTTCAATGACTGGGGAAACTGTTGGACAGTTTGAAACACAAATGAAACTTTCGAAGTGTTCATAAAGGAAGACCCTGGGCATTATGGTGTAAAATTTTCGAATATTTTAAAACGTGATTTTAAGACCTAGAAATGACATTTGGGGATATATAAAGCAATCGTTAATGCCTAGGACAAATTTAGAACGGTTTGAGTGCCTATTGGAAGTTTTGAAAATTTCTTGAAAAGGCTTGGGGAAAAGTTGTCAGATTCTTGCTTATCACCAAAAATGCAATATTTCTTAGTAGGAATATTTCTTAGTAGAAAGATAGTGCTCCAAAGATGTTAAAAAAATAATATCTGATAGTAGGCCAAACTGACATTTCAGTGAACTTGAAGAAAAAATCATTAGGGGGAAAAATTTCAATTTCTTAAATTATCACAAAAAAATTCCAGATTTTCATAGTGAATCAGCGCGAAAGTTGTATCTCTGGGAAGAACAAAAACTGTATACTTTAAGAACAAGTTAGCTTCTTTTGGGCAAATAGGTTTACAGTACCCATCAAAAACATGTTGTTTTGGACTAGGAAGTGTGTATTTTGTTTCAGACATCATATTTGAAGATAACGAAAGACAAATGTGAATAAGGAAATGGAAACGATTTTCATTCAAAGACGACAAAATGTAACAAGTGACACTGTTATTTATGAAGTGATTTCAAATATAATATATTTTGTTTTGTATGGTTAGGTTCATTTCACCATTTGGTATTTTTGAAAAAAGATCTCCGTTCAACATTTTTGTATACAATAAAGTTAAAAAGTTTGTTTTCAAAGTCTCATCAGCGATTGTATAGGCAATCAATTCACAGACGTACTGTGCGCGAGTATGTGCGCTGGCGAGAACACGACTCCCTCCAAACGCGACACGGATTCGTCTCAACGTGCACGAACACACCTCCAACATGCCACGAACACACCTCCACGTTTCTCTAGTGCCAAGTCCCTAAATTATTGAACGAGCAAGATTGGAAATTAGTTCTTTTTTTCTTTGGGAAAATAAACTTTATTTTTGGTCTGTTCTACTTCACTTTTGTAAAGAACATTTCGCACTGACTATGGTAAGCTTTAAAATATCGTGAAGGTTAATTTTTTATTATTTTTGTTGTAATCAGTGACTTGTTTCTGTTTTGATAGACGACATACACTGACAAAGGCCCAAAGGTATTTATGTAAATTTGAAACAACTTTGTGTAATGTTGCACGTTTTGAGTACATGCAATCTTTGAATCTTGTTTTCAAGGATTTGCTGTAAATATTTAAGGGAACTAATACGGTGCTCAACACTGAACTACTTCACTCTGATATTTCTTACAAACTTTTCAGAATGTAGAATTTCCCTGTGAAAAATTCCTAGTTTGATCACAGAAACTTTGATAGTGTAAACTGGTCTTAACTCACTGCATTTTTTGAGTTATGTTGTCTATTTGCTATTCAATATTTTATTATTGGGAGCAAAGAAAAAACGCAGATTATGTAACTTAGACATAATTGCCACAACCTCTGAGGTAGAATGAATTTTATTTCCTGCAATGATTACCTTTACAAGATTAAAAAAAAAATCATTTTTTCAGCCTGATGTTGCTCGATATTTTGCATTCGATCACATTAAACTCTGGGTTGGAAATGCTAAACAGGTGAATGAATTTCATGATATATAGATTTTAATAGAATAGCAGTATAGAACTGCGGAAATATCTATATAAATTTGTTTATTTTCTGTTCTTAGGCTGCATCATATTACTGCACTCGCTGGGGGTTTACCATTGTTGGGTATAAAGGTTTGGAAACCGGCTCAAGAGAGGTTGTCTCGTATGCACTTAAACTCGATAAGGTAGAAATTTGGTTGTTACTAAATTAACAAATGTATATATCTACACACCATGTTAATTATGTTCCTGTTGGTCTTCAGTGTTAGTTTTATTTTGCGATCAATGGTTGAAATTATCATTTTAGGTTGTGTTTGTCGTGCAGTCACCTTTAAACCCAACTGGAACAACATCAGAAGGTTTAGTCAGGACTTTTGCTTCAAAATTTTTGTCCTTAATCAACCTGCATCCTTAAATTTTGTTATTTTGACAGAAATGGGTGCTCATCTTGCAAAACATGGTGATGGGGTTAAAGACATTGCGTTTCATGTTGAAGACTGTATTGGCATTTTTAAAGTACAAATTTTTTGTAAAAAACTAGGTGCTATCTTGATTTCAAAACATTACACGAAATGCATTTGGATCTTGTCTTGTGGAAATGATCTTTTTCAATTCCTCTTCAAGGCTGCTGTGACTCGTGGAGCAAAAGTTGTCAGGGAACCTTGGGAAGAATCTGATGACAGTGGCCAAGTCACTTTTGCTACCATTCAAACCGTATGTTTAGATTCAGTTCTGTGTTTGTCTGGGAAATACAACAAAATTCCATTTTCTCATTCAGATATATCTTATTTTCTTCTCAGTATGGTGAAGTTTGTCACACATTTGTAGAAAGAAAGAATTATACAGGCATCTTCCTACCTGGTTATAAAAAACCATTGTTTGAAGACCAGCTGCTCAAAACACTGTATGTTTTTTGGCTTTTCATGGAAAGAGAAGTTGTAAAGATTTGGCAAAACATATTCACAGTTCATTACAGGAGATTCTGACTTTCTTCATTAAATCTTTACCAAATGTAGTGATCATGTGCCAATGTTTTAGGCCTCCAATTGGAATCAACTTCATCGACCATGTTGTTGGAAATGTGCCTGACAGAGATATGGTGCCAGTGGTAGACTGGTATGATGGTTTATTTATTTTCAATTTCATGATAATTTCAGCCAGATAAAAAATTTGCCTATTTTGTCCTGTATCAACACAGGTACACCAAGACTCTCCAATTTCACAGATTTTGGTCAGTAGATGACTCCCAGGTCAGTTTTTAAATTTGCTGTTTCTCAATTTATAAGTTCTGGTGGAGGCCAGCCAGTTGCATGCAAAACTGGTCAAAGAAATACAAATATCCATGTGTTTGTATCGTTCAAATCTTAAATTTAAAAAGATTCTTACATTGGAACAAGTTTATTAGCATTGCATGACCAGTTTCTGTGGTTACACTACAGCAATTTTGTATTAGTCTTAACCATATCTTTCTTTTCTTCGCCTGTAGATTCACACTGGCTACAGTGCACTGCGCTCTACTGTTATGGCGAACTATGAAGAAAGTATTAAAATGCCTATTAATGAACCAGCTGAAGGGAAAAAAAAGAGTCAGATTCAGGAATATGTTGATTATTATGGAAGTTCAGGCGTCCAACATATTGCTCTTAATACTCAAGATATTCTTACTACTGTAAGAGTCTTTTTGGCTATGTGCACACGGCAACGTTTTTGGGCGTTTTCATTTGTGTTTTCACGTAAAAGCAGATGCAAACACTAACAATTTAGGACAGGGGGTGCAGCTAATTTAATATATTGAAACCTTTTCCCCTTGGAAAGTGTTAACTAAGCGTTAAAACGATAAACGAGACACAAACGTTCTTGGAAACGCTTGGAAACGGCGCCTGTGTGCACGTTGCCTCACTTGCAACCATTTCTATCACGCGATGTCCGCTGAAACAGGACATAGCTAAGGAAATACGTTTTATGAAAATCAGACAGCTCATCATCGTGTTTTCCTGCTTATCATCCAGATAACAAGATTAAAAGAGCGAGGAATGGAATTCCTGACAATTCCGAAATCGTACTATCAAATATTACGCGAGCGTTTGAAACTATCGCGAACGAAAATCGAAGAGAGTATGGAGAAGATTGAGAAACTAAATATCTTGATTGACTTTGATGAAAATGGCTACTTGCTCCAGATCTTCAGTAAACCAGTTCAGGACCGACCTACCCTGTTTTTGGAAGTCATTCAGAGACGCAATCACCAGGTAGAACACTGACGTCACTCTTTGGAGAGTGGAGATTGGACCCAAGTCTTTGTTCTATCTTTTTATTCTTATCAAAAGTTTCTGTTTCATTATTTTTCTCCAGGGATTTGGAGCAGGGAATTTCAAGAGTTTGTTCGAGGCAATCGAGATTGATCAGGCCGAACGTGGGAACTTGTATTGATGAGTTCAAATATTCTCTGCAGGAAAATCTATTATAGAAAAATAATTAGCACTAGTCACTCACATAACCATTCACACATTCATCTGTCCGGTAACTTTAACTTAGCCATTACGACGTTATATAACAAGGCAATTAGAGCTTATAATTGTTTAATGAATAATATAACAAATGTAAATAATATACCGGTAAAAACTTGCCTAAAGCTTTTCTTTCCAGTCCTGAGATCCATAAGCATTGCATGTGAAATATGGGGTACGGGCTTGCTGGGAAAAACATGTTCTCTTTAAATTTTTAAGAAGATATTTTTCAGCAAAGTAACTAAGTTAGACTGTTAAAGCTAAAAGTTCTGAAACGTATTCTTGGGGTTCATTCTAAAAGTACAAATTTGGCGTTGTGCGGTAAACTACGTTAGTCACCAGATATTGGCCAAGAATTTGGAGTTCGGAATACTGAAACACTTTGATGGGAAAATATGTTAAAACCATACTACATCAATTCTTCGTGGTCTTTTGGGAAGAACAGACTCAACAGTGTTGGTAAATTAAGAACTTTTGCAATGGTGAAAAAGAACTGGTTTTGTGAATAAATTTAATATCCATGTATTTTAAACTCTGGCTAGTCTAACTCAGTCGGTTACCTAAGAAAACCTTTGGATTAATCTTTAGATTTCTGTTAGATATAAAAAAATCCATACGAAAGATATTTTTGGTCATTGGCTTTGGCGAAAACAGTTTAGTTAATTAAGGCTGATGCTCTGTCAGTGGCCTAACTTCCTTTTATCTTCGAGACTTTACCGTATTTATTCGAATTAACGCCTCCTTCGAACAAACGCCGCCCTCGAATAAACGTCGCAGAGAGAAGCAAAAACGTTATTAAACGCCGTCCTCGAATAGACACCGCCCCCAAATAAACACCGCACCTGAAACGTCAAAAATTTAATAAACGCCGCGGTGTTTATTCGAATAATTACAGTATTTATCTTTTCAGGTTGAAAATGCCTCGAGTATGGTCAAGTTCGTTTTTGTGAGCTTCAAAGTGAATACCACGCATTTCATTAGAGGATTCCCGTGGGCCGCTCGAGGTCGTCTTTCCTGAGTCGTCAGATGTATCTAATTACCATGCATTCCACCCCGGCGTGTTGCGCGATGTTCTGTGGCTATCTGCTCGGCTGTACCCTGGCTTTACGAAATTTTCAAGAGCTCAAGTTTTAGAAGCATACAAGCCAAGGCATACAGTGCATTGAACATCGAAATTCACTTCATTCAGGTTTGTACAATATATTCTTCTCACACTGCGTAATGAATTTTCCAATGATACAGAATCTTTGACTAATTCCAAAATGCATGCTCATATAAATATCTCTGAAAAATAATCTTTTAAAGTAACTCAACCAAAACTAGTGCTTTGGTCGAAAGCGCGCAGTGGAAAATAAGCTGTAGATTCTGGTTATATCAAACGCAAGAGTTGTTAGGCAACAGAGGTTCATGTGCTTTTCTGCAAAATATCTCGCAGAATATGCTAATTAGTTTCGCATCTGCAGCGTGCGTTGTTACATGTTTAAGTCTAACATTTCAAGGTCAAGTTAAGCTGCCTCCCACACAGTTTGCTCTCAGTAAATATGGACTGTAATGGAATAGACGGACTCGAGAAAGATTGGTAGTTCTGTCGTGATGTGATGTATTGTGAAATCACCACAAGACGGCAAATAGCTTAGGGGCTTTACTAAGGACGTCAAGGTCAAAATACTTGTTGCAACTTAAATATTTACGGATCACCATTATTCGAGCCATCATTAGTTTACGTGGTTTTCTATTATTGAAAAATATAGACTGTTTTCTCTTTTTCCACATGTTGGTCAATAAACCAAATAAAACGTGTGCACGTGTCTTTCACCAACATGGCTTTCATTTTTGCGCACTGCAACAATTATGCAACAGCCGACTGGTTTGATAATTGTATATGTGCTCTCGGTTTGAGGCTACTCTAGTTTTCTCGGCAACAACACGAGATTAAGCTCATCTTGGCCAGTAAACTTGGTGGTCTTCGAACGTCAATATTTAATGATTAGAACCAACTCCAACAATATTGTGACATCATCAGTGGGCTTATATTGATGACAGCTGATTTTAGCAAAAGATACTTTCTTTCATGAATCGTTCCAAACTTAAGGAAATCTTTCTAAGTATGGACACCTAGTTCCACTTGGCCTTGACCAATTCAACATGCGCCATCAGCATGACAGTTCACGTGATTTCCTGGTGTGGGGCATGACATCCACCCAGCATGTAAAACATCTGTTTTTGATAGTCAAAAAATGTCAAAAATATGGCAAAAATATGCCCGTTTGTTTTTCATCAGGCCATTAAACCAGGTTCTCGTTTATCGCAATTCATCGGCGATACCGTGCGATCTATGGTCAATTAATTATCGATAGTCCAAAGATATCACTCATCGATAATCACTGACAATGATGTCATTAAGTCCTCTTAGTTGAATTGGGATATCAGCCGAAAATCAGATTTTAAAGTAGTTTTGTTCTTGGTTTCCGCAGGTTAACATTGCAATGAATATTTACAAGATCGTCTTCGAGGATTTGCAATCCACCATCTTGCACTCGACGTTATGTATCTTAGCCATACTACTTGCTCTTCCCGTTGCCTCAGTAGCTCTGCCAATATGGCTTGCGTTCTGTCTTTTTCAATGGGCTACAGCCACGTGGATCTTGTTTTGGAAAATGGGTCAAATTTTAGCCTCACAAGATGTTCCTTTTGCGCTGGAATCCTCGAACAATCGTAATTTTATAACCTGTTTGTTCACCATGAAGGGTAGTCTTAGTGTGCGAATTTTACGTAAAGCTTTCAATACGAAAATTTTGCAAGGCACAGAAGAGAGCTATTCACGGTTGAAGAAATGTCTTCGGTGTAAAATGGGACGTTATATCAGGTCTGATGAGAAGAATTTTGATATTAGAAGACATATATTTGTTTATAAAGGTCAATCACCTATCACTGATCAAGAGCTAGCGAAATGTTACAGTGAGCTGATCAATAAAAGAATACCAAACCATATTTCTCCTTGGCAACTCATCATTATTCCACGTGGGAAGAAATCTGGTGTCAAAACTTTTGCAGTCTGTGTGCGTGTACATCACACAATCGGCGATGGGTTTGCGCTAGTGGGTCTCTTTTCCAAAGTGGTGGATAATAAACCTATCCTCATGAAGCCTAGCCTCGTCAATCGTCGAGTCAAGGGCAATGCAAGACGCGTACTCCGTGCAGTATTCACTGGTCCTTTGCTCTTGTTGTCAGTAATTCTTTCCTCTATCGAAAACCCATTTCGACAACGACGGCAACAACTTGGAGGTCAAATTAAAGTCGCGTGGACGAAGCCCATCGATTTGGCGGATATCAAACGGTGCAAGAATAGGTTCGGTAAGAATTTAGAAAGAAGTAGTAAGGGCGTAACGCGTATGGTCTTTGTGATTTGGCTTTAGTTCTTGTGATTTGCAGTTGTCTAATTTCATCTCAGTCACATGAGCAAGAAGAATGCTTGGAATATGACTTTACCATACAACTCAAATTTTCTCCAGCTGTCTCTGGTTTCCTCCTGTAGTAACGCTGAGTCAGTGAGAGATGACTCTTTATTTCTCTCTCTCTCTCTAGGAGCCACCGTAAATGATGTGCTAACTGGATGTTTAGCTGGAGCCATGCGTCGTTATCTTATGGAAACAGCGGGTGTAAAGGCTCCAAGTGATCTTCAGATCGCAGTTACGATCAACACCCGAACGTCAGCGTCTGTTTCCGACGATAGAATACCGTTAGAAAACAACACCACAGGAGTTTTGCTCAGTCTACCAGTTGCAGTGGCAACACTTTCTGAACGCATCGAGATGGCCAAACGTAGAATGGACTTTATAAAAAACTCCACTGATTATCTGGTCTTCGGGTTCTTTTTTAAATACGTCATGGCTACCATCCCAGAATTCATGGCGAGGATCTCCAGATACACTGTAAATCGATCGTGTTGTATGGTTATGAGTAATGTGGCTGGACCACTGAACCACTTGGAACTAGGAGGTACTAAAGTTCATTGAAGTTTTATCGCTTCAGTTTCCTCCTTCTAGGCATTACACTGGATCAACGCAAGATAAATGCTTTTAATGGCTTTAATGGATCGTAAAGAAGATTGAATAATGTTGCTTAAAAATTTGTGTATGTTTATTCCAGGAAATGTGGTTGAATCGGCAATGGTGTGGCCTCCTCTTATTAGTGATACAGGAATCTCAGTTGCGGTGTTCAGTTACGCGGGGAAGATCAGAGTATCTGTTAAAGTTGATTCTGCAGTGATTTCTAATCCAATCATTCTTATGGAGAATTTTACCAAAGAGGTTGAGGACTTGGTTGCCTTGACAACAGACGACTAGTGATGACGTAGAATGTAAGCGTTGTCATGTGATCATTTGTTGCGCATGATCTATTCAATGCATCATAAACCGGAGTAAGTTTCTGGCAAAATCACATCTGTTTTTGAATGGTCATAAACCGCGCAGGGGCTAGACTGCAATTTAGCGGACACGTATTTGGGGTTGGGTTGAGCCAATGGTTAAGCCAGGTTTAGGGTGAGATTGCGGTCTCAGCGTTCTTTAAATCCAAGGTTTAATGATTTTCGGATGGTCAGCGGCATAAGGTGTCTGGTGGGACCCGATCCGAGCGTTATACCCCGGTAAAATATTTGTTTCCAGCAATTTACTGAAGATTGTATTTGGTTAGGGTTGGGTACAGGTCATATAATATGCAATAAAAGTGCAATTGTAGTAAGTTAATGGAATTGTCAGTCATTGTAACCAATAACCTTACTAGGCTTACAACGTTCGGATCGGCTGCTGGTGGAATGCTTGCACATTTTACGTGTATTTATCAGTCATAGAGTTTAAGACAGACACTAATTTCTAGGGCAAAATATGAAATCATGCATACAATTAACGACGATAATATATATTATTTAACCAAATATTTTTTTGTAATTTAATTGATAAAAAGCTTGAAAGATGACCCAGGAATGATGCGTACTTTTACGTCATTCCATTCCATCCGCACATCATATCACCACGGTTTGTCCTCGTCTGTAATATTGTATACCGCATTACTGGTTATGGAATATCCTCGTTTCGTTTCGTCAACAATATTTTGTTTATAAACATTTACAACAGGAACAAGTTGTTACAAGCTTTAATTAGAAACACAATGTTTTGTCGTTAAGTTATATATTTATATTTATTAACGGTCATCATTGACCAACCACAATTCCACAAATCATTCAGATGATCGTACCACTAGGACACTCACTATTCTGTGACTTTCTGTGACTATGATGAACTTTGGTCAAGCATGGATGACCATGCTTCGTGGTTTTTTTTACCAGTGAGGTCATTAAAGATTTATAGATTTATTCATGAATTTCACAAGTGAATAAACACGTTTTAAATAATCAGCACTCTCACGTGCTCATGTCGGTTTAGTAAACA
This sequence comes from Phenganax stokvisi, assembly GCA_025400075.2. NCBI lineage: Eukaryota > Metazoa > Cnidaria > Anthozoa > Malacalcyonacea > Clavulariidae > Phenganax > Phenganax stokvisi. Next base: position 35,725 of record JAODVQ020169526.1, read on the forward strand.
ATTTCGTTTAAAGCAGCTTTGGTGATTTCGCAATTCGTTTTGGTTTGAAAAATCGTAGTTTAAAACGCTTAAAATTAACTTAGGTAAGTATGCTATTCTTTCTTGTAGTGTTAGTAGTGAAAAACTTCTATCGGTTGTAGTTAAAAGCACTCGACTCGATATCCACAGACGTGTGACAAGTGTATTTACTTGGAGATATCTCGTCAACATAAATGGCGTATTTTCATCGTTTTTACTTTACAAACAATTGACGACATTTGTAAATTTCTTTCTTTCATTCTTTTATAAATTTATAAGCCAGCTGGCGTCTGTAATTTTTTACGAATGGTTTTATTTCCTTTACAGTTTTTTTTTCGTTATTTACCTAGTATTATATTTGTTTCGCAAACTTCTTAATAATTAGATCAGAATATCGAGGTTCTGGTTCAGTTAAGCCATGTAAGACGAAGTTTTGTCCAGCTAAAATATCTTAGCTTCAACATTGACACCTGAGCTTCATCCATTTAGCGGTCCTATCTATCCGGTCCTCCTTTTACAAAAAAGTTATTGTGCAAACGCAACAATTAGTTGCAAGCTTTAAACCAGACAAAAATATGTCCAGTACCACGTAAATGCGCCCTTAATTTCGCTGAATTTGAGTACGATGGAAAGAAGATGAAAAATGGTTATTTTCAATGTCTGGATAAGTGCCAAATTTATTTCACACGTGCAATATGACATTGCCCTACATTGACCAGCAAGCTCTTTTGAAAGAGTACAATCTTCTGTCGATTTTTCCTCAGTTTTTTCAAAGATGGTTTATCAAGTATCTTTTTGTGAGATGTTCTTAAAAAGTTCACAAACGAATTTTGCTTTGACCGGCTCTTAAAAACACTTGGGTTCCATGGTAAAATAGCTTCAAATAAGGTCAAGTATCAAGTTTTATGAGGGTCAACATTCCAAGGTTTATATATTATATCACTGCGGTTATATCACAGCCAGTTTTGTAACAGGAGGCATGAAAATATTTTGGCTATGGTGTTTGTCTACAATTGGGAAATACCTGATACCACATACAATGTCTTTAAAATATTAGTGGCAATACTTGTAAATTGCTGTTGCTTAAAGTTCAAATCGTATTTTAACCAATTATTTCATTTTTAGGTTCTGCAGAAATGAATTTATACCAGAAATACAACGAGATTTCAGTTCCCACAATTATCCATATAACTCTTTGTATCTTTGCCTTAGCTTTCTGGACTTTATTTGGAATTATAGCTCTACCATTATTGCTGGTATACCATCTATTCAAATCTGTGGTGTCAGCTCTGATATTTTATCAAAAGCATGGTGAACCTTTAGCAAGTGAGGATGTACCTTTTACGTATGAGCATGAACACAATAAGAACTTCTCTGTGAGTTTATTCCTGGTGAAAGGCAATCCAAGTGTAGAAAAACTGAGAAAGTTGTTCAATGACCGTGTAGTAATGAACGGAGGGCACCCTAGTTATAAACGACTTCGCAAAATAATCAAAAGAAAATATGGCTGCTACTTTTGGGCAGATGAAGAAAATGTTGATATATCTCAACATATCTTGATTCACAAGGGAGAACCACCAGCAAATGAAGCTGAGCTGGAGAAATTATTTGGTGAAATCGTCAGCAAGCCATTGCCCGAAGGTATCTCTCCTTGGCAAGTTGTATGTATACCATTAAAAATGGATGGCTATTTTGCATTCTTTTGCAAAGCTCACCATATCATTGGTGATGGAATCTCAATGGTTAGTTTATTCTCCAAAGTCATGGATCATAAGCCAGTGTTGCTGAAACCTAGTGAGAAATTAATCAAGAAGTACAAGACCAGTGCCATAAAGAGAGTTCTACATGCACTATTCACTGGGCCACTGACTTTACTTACCCTTGCTCTGTCCAGTGGAAAGAATCCATTTTCACGAACAAGCAAAGCAAAGGGTGAGCTGAAAGTTGTGTGGTCAGAAGAAATTAGTTTGAAAAAGATTAAGGAAGTGAAGACTAAGATAGGTAGTTGTTGGATTTTATTGAATTTCTAGATTTTTGTTTAGTCAGCTACTTTGTGACTCAGTGAGTTTACAAGTGACATATTCTTGCAGGTGCCACAATCAATGATGTAGTTACAGGATGTATGGCTGGGGCATTACGTCGGTACATAGAGACAACTAAAGGACAGTGCACTGAAGATGTCCAGGTAGCTGTAAGTATCAACACTCGACCCCCTTCCATGCTACTCCTAGAGAACCTACCTCTGGAAAATAATGCTACAGGAGTCATTCTGAGGCTTCCTGTGACAGGGGGCTCGGTACTTGAACGTATTAAAATGTCGAAACAGCGCATGGACAAGATCAAGAAAAGCTCGGAGTTTGTTGTTTTTGGCTTCATATTTAACCTTGTGCTGGCTAATGTGCCAGATTTCTTAGTAAGGCTTACTATAAATTCACTAAACAGGCACTGTTGCCTGATTTTGAGCAATGTCCCTGGCCCATTGAACCAAATGGTCATAGGAGGAGATAAAGTAACTAGCATCATGACATGGCCTCCGTTGGTTGGCGGGACAGGTATGTCAGTCGCCATATTTACGTATGCTGATACCATGCGTTTTAATGTTATGGCAGACACCTTAGTTTGTCCCAATCCAAAACTTTTTACTGATTACTTTGAAATGGAGATAAACAAACTGTTTAAACTTTATGACAAGAAGGATAATTGATACGTATCAAAATTTTTTAAATGAGGTTATTTAGCAATTAAATTAACAAGCTTTTATTTAGTAGCTATTCAAGTATACGCTTCTATTTTGAATCCATGTTCTATATTCAGTTTATATTGAAGATTGCTTTTGTAGTGTGCTTACATAAAGTAAGGGGGAGCTCCTCCAGCCTCTACTTTCATTGTTTGCTAACATGAAGTATGGTGTGTAGTGAAATTTTTTCTTGTTTTGAAATTTCATATGGGAATGGAAACGTATTGAAAATCATTCAAGATGGCGGCGAAGAAAAGAAGAAAAATATGATGAAATTATTGAGCAAGTTTAAAGGGTTCTTCTTCGAGAAAACCCGAAGTATAACAGTTTAAAGTCATGTCTAAAGGTCATCTTTACAGGTTAGCTAAAAAACTTCTCTCATTGTTGAAAAATGCCGATGCAATTATCGCTTTAGCATGATAAACAAAAGCGTAGATATCCGATCATCCTGAAACAATACAAGCGTATTATGAAGAATTAAATACATGCCATACTTCGAAACTGCGTTATATGAGTACGAAATTACGCTTTTTAATGAAGGAGTTATTACTTTAATCACTATACTTTGTTCTTTTTATATTTTACATAATTATTGTTGATAGCGGTTAATATATTATAGTTTAACTAAAAGGGTTTTGAAACGTCGTATTATACCAGATGTTTTTTGACAGCTTAGATATTTGTATTTATCATTTGTGTTTTGTCTCTTTAAAAATACAGAGTTAGTTTTGGTTTACCACTTTTATGAATCATTTCTACTATTAAAACTTTTTGAACTTGTCATTGTAAACCTCTGCCTCTTTTTAGATATGAACAAGGCTCTCATGATCGACACAGAAGTAGATTTGGACAAGATGCAAGGTAATATCTTCTGTGGCCTAACTAAATTTTATTGTAGTTATCAGTGGTGTACATTGACTCTTACCCGCTTGCCCGGGGCAATAAAAAAACACGATGGGCAAGTAAAAGTTTCTTCTTGCTTGCCCGAACGGGCAAGTAACTTTGCCACAAAGAGCTTGCTATCTTTTAAGTTTATATCACTATAGTCCAATAGATTTTTTCAAGTAGACATATAATTATTTGGTTTTTACCACGGTTTTACCTAAACCCTCATTAGACAGTATTATAACAACGAAGTATGTCACTGGTATAACAAAATATCTGTTGCATTCAACGCACGCGTTTATTTCAAAATGGACGCGGCAGTCACAATTCACAAAAACTGATTCAATGCTCTTGAACTTCACATATACAAATTGCCAAACGCGTGCACGGCTGTATGAAAAAGTAAAATGTTTACTATTTCAATGGACAAATGCAGTGATGCCTGATGGCAAGCGGATATTATTCAGGGCAACCAATTTTCATGTTCAACTTGCCCTGAGTGCAAGTGGTCCAAAAAGTTTAGCTACACCACTGGTTATATAATATACGGTGTTGTGTTTAATGCAACCCAAAGAGGAGAAATTTTTAATTATAGAATAAATGTTTTTGTTAATTCCAGAAGAGAAGGAGGCTCCTCGTACAAGTGGCAACACAGACCAAGCTCGAGTGGAAATGATTTCACGACATTCAGTTATGAAGATTGCCATCAGGACGTTGGTTTGGGAGACTTCAATGATTTCAGTGCAATTAGCAGAGAGACAATTTTAGACAGGTAGTCATAGCTCATTGAGTGAGCACGCATCTCAATGCAACCCACTCTGTCATTGTAGTCTAACTAACACTAGATGATTATACTAATTGATGCATTGACACTTTGAACCGATGTCTGTTTGCAGGGACAGACACCATGAAAGCAAAACTGCTTCTCATTCTATGTCCTCTTTAACAATCCAAACTTCTCGTTCACTCAACCCACCCAAATCAAAACTATCTCCTTTATCTGTGAACATCTCCTCATCTGGTCAAAAGAAACCATCACCCAACAAAAGTGGCTTGTTACTCAGTTCATTTGACCGACATCAGTCACAACCGACGTCCTCTTATCGACCTGGTTCCAGTTCCATGATCCAGCACAGCTCCAGGATTGAATCCAGTCAAAGTTCAGTTCATAGTGTGGGACATCTTGGAATGAAGCCAAGTCAAGAGGCAGGATTACTCATGCAGGGGACCCCTAGAGCAGAAGTTACTACCAGTTTTGTGAGAACTAGTACAGTTGCATCAGCAAAAGTGAGGCTACATTTATAATACCTGTTCCATGCAGTTACAACATCATATTCACCCAATTAAATTGAGATTATAGCCTAGAACTTCAATAGTAGAGACGAATTGAACAGCTACTTTTAATTCAACAAGTTTCATGAGAAAACATGGCCAAAAACTGGTTTATTTTGGTGTCATGACTGTATGGAACTGATCTCGTGTAAACATCATCTAATTTGTACTATTTATACTTTAAAACACAAATGACACATTTCAATGACTTTTTTTGTGAAATAGGAGGACGTTTATCAGCCTAAAGTGGAAGCTGTTTCTCCAACGATTTCAGGTAAATTACATATTTAATTACTGTTTTGAACATCGGAATTACAACAGTGTTGCATTAGTATGAAATATGAAAGTTGTCTACAAACATTACAATATAGTTTAGCACAATAATACTACTTAATATATGTATGTACAAGTCTGTTGTTGTGAATGCCCTGTATAAAAACACCCACTTGAAATTTAGCAAACCTGGCAGTGGATAATAGCCTTTACACATTGCTCATTCTTTGCTTTCAAATGTGAGTTTGTTTTTCTGTAGAAGCAGAAAAAACAAGAGAGCCATCGAAAGAAGTTGAAAACAAAAACAGATCAAATGAACTATTGAAGCAGATGGAGAAAGTTGATAAAGAAATCTCTGAAGTTGAGAAGAAAATCACTGATCTCAAAGAAAGAGAGGTTCAAAGGAAATGTGATAACATACCAGAAACATAGACAAACAAACTAACAAACATGCACAACTGGATTCATAGTTAGTTATTTGAATCATATATCTTCATTCTGCTCTTATCTAGCGGTCGTTGGAAGATGAGCTATCCCAGGTTGCACTGCAAGTTGAGGAAGAAAAGAACAAGGAAAATGAAAATGTGAAAGTTGAAGAAAATGGAATTGAGAATGAAGTGGAAGTTATCCCTCCTGAACCAAAAGAAAAGACATTGATTGAAAGAATTTATGAAGAGAACAGAGTAGGATATATTGTACAATAATTAGTTTCAAGTATTTTTTTTCTGATAATTTGTTTTCTGCTATCCTGCTAATGTTGTTGAACAAGTGTTGAATTGTTTCATTTTTCTTTTAGCAAAAAGCAGCTGCAGCTCATGAGAAATTTGCAAAAATTGGAATCCCTACTCCTTTGGTAATTTTCCAGTTTTTCCTTCCATTTGGTAACCACACCCAGACTAATCAATTAAAAACCTTTTGTTAGTTTGATTTGACTCCATCTACATGAGTTTTAAAAATATTTTTTGACAGCCCAAGTACAATCAACCATCAGATCTTCCATTTTATGAGGAAAATCGACTAAAGTAAGTCACATCAGTTTTCCCACTGATTTCATTTCGCTTGTGATTTCCTATGGACCCCATTGTGCATTACACCTTCTTTATTGCTTTGGTTTAGAGCACGAGCAGTGCAATTGAAGCTCGTGAAGCACTTTCAACGAAAACGCAGAGAGAAACAGTTGAAGGTGAACTGCTACTAACTTCATTAACCTTGATTTAAAAAGCCTTGGTCATTTATGTGCATTTTTCAAATCTTTTCTAGCAACGAGCTTTGCTGGAGCAGTACAGAGTTCTACACAAGAAATGGATGGAAAAAGTGGAGAAAATTGAAAACAACCAAAAACGAAAGTACTTCCAGAATTTAAATAGTGCTTGGTCTATATTAACTGGAGTCTTTTGGTTAATATGTGCTTGAAAATTTTTTGATTTTTCTCAGGAGCAAAGAGGCTCGTATTCGTGAGTCTTATGAGAAAATCTTTCCAGAGATCAAAAGACATCGAGAGCAAACTGAGAGATTTTCAAGGTATTGAATGTGACAAATACTCTTGTTTATAAGAACTTATTATTGTTCAGATGTTAGTGTCTTTACTGTGAGTTTGCCTGATGTTAGACAGGGTCCAAAGGGATCACTTTATTGATCGTCATTTCTTTTTTGTTTAGGATTGGCTCAAGGGCAAGCTGGGGAATGTCCGTACGCAGTGATGCTGAATATAATGAGATACTTCGAGATCTTGAAGAGAAAGAAGTGCGAATACACTTTTTACATTTCTCTGATTTTCTGTAATGATACCGGGGGAACTCATTCCCCTGCTCACTTCCCATCATGGCCGCCCAGACAATTTTGGGGGCCCGGGGCAAAATTCTCTCGGGGGGCCCCACAAGCCTGGGGCCCTGGGCAAATTGCCCCCTTTGCCCCCCCCCCCCCTCTGGACGGCCCTGCTTCCCATCAAAAGTTTGTGTAAGTATTACTACTAAGCTATTTCTTTCTTTGGCAACAGAGACATGAGAAACACATGCGTCAATTGGCCGTTGATCCTCCACCTTTACTCGATGAAGATCAGCGTAGAGTGAAATACATCAACAGAAATGGTTGCTTACTTTTGTCCTTATTCCATTTAAAATAATTCTGATAACTTTCACTTAAATATCCCAAAAAGACCTCCTAACTTTTGTATTTATCTTAATTTGAGTTATTTTGAAATTTTATTGAAAAAATGATTTTATTATTTAGGTTTGATTAGAGATCTCAAAGTTTATGTTGAACAACGAAAGATGTTAAATATTTGGACTGAAAAAGAAAAGGATATTTTTAAAGAGAAGTAAGACCAGAAAATTTTGATGAAGACAACATGACCATATTTCACTCTTATTGTATGTTTATTTTCAGATATATTCAAGCTCCAAAAGATTTTGAATTTATCGCTGGATTTATTCCAAATAAGGTACAAAACATTTCAAGATGTTTTTAAATATTTTAATTTATTGAAAAACGTTAGAAATGTAGCATAATGATCATTAAACATGTTTGTATCTCTACAAACTATACTACTTGTGTAACAAGATGTAATTCTCTTGTGGTGCTGCCAGAGTGTGAAAGATTGCGTGTTGTATTACTACCGCACTAAAAGGACTGGAAACTATAAGAAACTTGCCAAGAAACAATCTTTGAAAAGAAAACGAATACCGGTGTGTTATAGATATAAAATACATGACCTTGTGCTGCAATTGTGAACTAGACCAGACTAGAGTAGCCAAGACAGACTACTTTACACAGCTCTTGGTTTAGTATTGCCTTAATTATTTTTTTAAGAGGTCCGGGAAGAATTGCTTGTATTGTATGTCATTGTTTGTTGTAGAACCCAACTGTGAAGGATGATGCTCCAAAATCAAAACTCCTGAAACCAAGGTTGTGTTTCTGAGCATTACTTGAAATGGATTATAATTACAGTTCAGCTAAGATCACTCCAAGTCCATCTTTAAAACTCATCTTATGTTTCTTAGAGCGGAAGGTTGTCACTCTGAGAGTGAGGTTGATGGTGAAGAAGGCCTTGATGAGGATAGTGATGGATCGGTGGAGAGTTCATCACGTGTTCCCACTTCCAGCAGCGCCATTCCTCCTGTAAAAATGACGACACCTCAGACTACAAGCAAAACAGGTTGGGGCATTGGTAGATAAAATGGTATCTCACAAAAACAATGTTTGAAAAACAGCCGAATGTCGAAACTATCAGTGAGATATCTGTATTACAGAGTGCTGGATAAGAGAGCTTACAGATTTTTAATTTAATTTTATTTTGTAATAGCAATGAACCAAATTTGAATCTCGTATTTATGATTTCTAGAAGCTAATTCGGTGGAAACTCCACGTTGGTCAAAAAATGAGCGAGAAGTTGCAATAGAAGGTAAAAGAAAGGATTTGGTTTGGAAAGGCTAAGTACATACACCCTAGACGAATGATGTATAAAAATATTCTTGTCTATATCTCTTAGGTCTCCGTCTCCACGGTCGTAACTGGTCAGCGATCTCTCAGATGGTCAAGACAAAGACCGAAGCTCAGTGCAAAAATTTCTATTTCAATTACAAACGAAAACTTGACTTGGAACACATTATTGCTGAACATAATGCTGCCAAGGTATGCATTTCTGTGAGATATGTATTTATAATCATTCTTGGCTGTACTCAATGCGGAGCCATTCAACTGGGGTAATGGTAAACTTGGTGTACTGTTTATTTGTTTTCTTTCAGATTCAACGTCAGGAATCTGAAGAAACAATATCGGCGTCGGAGGCTTCTGATGATGCTTACGAGATTCCCGAAGAGAGGCCGAGTATTGCACGCAACAAACAGAATGCCCGAGAAACTCGGTCCCAGGTTGCTGAACGACGTGCGGATACCACACTTGGTCCCACTCTTCGAAACTTGCGTGGCCAACGAAATTCGCGCAATAAGTCATCAGAAGGAAAAGGAAAGCCTGAAGATGCCTCAAAATTTCATGAAGAAGAAGAGATTGCTGACCCTGGAAAGATGGGCATGGCAGGCTCAGATGACTCACGTATCATTGTTGTAGATACAGTGGAACCTATGGCTAGACAGGGTCAACCTGAGATAAATAGGGGTATCGCTGCATCACGTGAGCCAACACGAGGACGGATATCTCCATTGGAAAGTCACGTACGAGTATCATCAGACGACATGTCTGAAGGAATGCAAATTACAGGTAGGTTAACATTGCCTAGAATATGTAAGCTTTTGGAAACGGCGCTGTTGCTCTGTAGTGGAAGCTGCAACATCATGATGTTATATCTTTATAGGTTACTCTCCCAGTTTACAAATTGCTGCACCTTCAGTTGCCAAAGCAACCATCGCGCTATCAGACCAACGACTTCAGACAAACCGCAATGCAGAAGGCCATCATCCTCTTGAAATACCATGTTCTTCTGAAACTGTGAAGGTTGCTGGTAATCCTTCTAGTACTGCGATTTACTCCAATGTCCCATATAGATCCATTGAGACAGCTGTGGCTGGAAGTCATGCTGAAGCGCTTCTCAATCTGGCTCGAGGTCATGCTGCTGCTGAAGGCTCTGAAACTGTGGACTGCCATGTGACCTCAGAAGGTTCTGGTGACAAGAATGAAAAAGAGAAACTAAAGATGTTGAGATTTCCAGATCCACAGCTCACTGACGTGGAACAGAGGGAAGCCATGAGGATTTTCAACCGATATTCACCATGTATTCCTCCTGATACTACCAGCAGACCACAGGTAATATTACTAATACTTGTAGAAGGGCAATGGTAGTGTTGGTGTAGGAGAAGGTTGGGGTACTAATATTAGAATAGTTTAAGTGTATTTTAGTGAAGCAAATTTCTACTTGTTCAGGTGAGAACACAAAGGCTCCCTCATCCATCGTTTCTTCCTGCTAACATGCCACCAGGTATCCCAATGCCGCAGTTTGTCCCCCACCTTGGTCCTCACGGAGCTCACTTACCTCCTGAGATGCTTGCTATATCTATCCCCCATGCTCCTGGTTTCGACCCCATGTACCACCCTCATCAGTTTGTAGAATACTTCCACCCAGGTATGGAACACAATCTTTACTCAGCTAGACTCCGAGAAGAAGCTGCTCGGGCTAACTCTGCCATGTGGCCTCCTATTGACCCCCAGAGTATCATATTTGCTCCACATCCATTCATGGTTCCAGCACCAATGGAGCCGATGATGTTAAATGAACATATGCCACGACGCAGAGAGAGCACTGGACCTGAGTTAGTATCGCCAGTGTCTTCAGCACGGTGCAGGTCAGTTGAAACTCTAGGAATGCATCATCGAGCTCAGACACCAGAACTTCTTGTGAAGGACCAACAACGATCAGCTTCCTTGACTGATGTTAACTCTTGGGTAGCATCTAGCAGTCAACAAATGCCACCAAATAAACCTCAAGGAAAGTCTTTACCAAGCTCAAAGGAACCAACTCCTGATCAAGTGAAGTCATATGAACCTTTCACGGCTCTGATGAATGCAGCTGTAGGAGCAAGGCCTATGTCAGGAACAACTGAATTGAATTGTGTTGCGTATGAACAACGCCAACGGGAATCCTTGAGGACAAGTGAAGCTGAGAGACCACAGGCTCAGTTTACTCGTCAGTCATGTGTTGTCACCAACACTGCAGTACTTCATGTTACCCCTGGGCCAAAGGATACTGAAAGACATGGGATATCATCTGGATTAGCTCCACGGCAACCTCCCCCGTTGCTCTCAATCACTGGTAGCCACTCCAAACCACCCAGGAGTGAAGCAATGCAATCTAGTGCTAGGGCCATTGAAGCTGATACGGCTGGTCGAATGCCTTCACATGATGTGCCAGATCAAAATCCAACATTTTCCCACAGCCCTAAAGAACAACTTCCACCTCCCTTAGTTAGAGACCATACTCCTAATGGAACGAGACGTACCCCACCTACTGGAAGTCGAGAAATAATAGGACGTGCAATGGCAAACCCTGAGATTCTTCCTTGCGGCTGTAGAAATACAGAGCCATGTAGACATCAGCTGTACTCTCAAGAAGTACCGTATGTTCGGCCTAAGCAAGCTGGAAAAGAAGCTGTTCGCAATGTTGAGCCAGCAATTCAAGGAAGTAAAGTAATATTCCGACCCTGGACTGAAAATAAGGAAGCAGAGAAGTTGCTTCATAGGACTATCTCACCAACAATACAGTTCCAGCCCGGCAGTTCAATGCCTCTCAAGAAACGGTCAGGGTCTCCTCATGGAGACCCTCGCAAAACACCTCCAAGCATGGTAGCACCAACTGCATATTCCCAGCAACATGGTGTGTTGATGTCTTGTGAAACTGTGCAGCGACCTGAGGCTAGGTCATGTCAGGATGACTCAATAGTGCCTCAGCCTCAAGAACGTGGCGTGAGATCTAGATTGCCAGAAGGTGGCTCATTTTCTAGAATTCCTCAAGATGCTGTTGGATTGGCTAGAGTATCACCTGCTCCTTCCCATTTGCTAGGAAAACCACCAGAGCATCATTCTCAGCTAATTGAACCAAGAAGCAGATCTACTGCACCTTCTCCTCAACATGCGTATGATCCATCAGCATACAATTCTTCGCAGATGTCTGGGTTACCCCCAAACCCTTCTTACCCTGTTGCACCATTTTCTCATCTCACATCTCACCCCTCCATGGCTCCAAGACAATCTCACAATCTTAGTGATTTACCTGCATCTCATCCTTCACCAGCTGTTATACAAGAACTCAGCCACATTCCTCAATTACCACCACGTTCAGCTGGTCTTTTCTCTCAACACTTGTCAAGTTCAGTTCGTCCGGACATGCTACACTCCAGCATGCCGCATTCTGGAAATGCTCATGATGTTGCTAGATTTGCTCACCCTCCATTTGAACAATCTCATGCTGTTCCTGAGCAGATACATGTTTCTCGCTCTGAGCAATTGGTTTTCGTCTCAGAGCCATCAACCTCTAGGACAGAGCTGGTGCTCAATGATACCGAACACTCTGAGCAACTTCATTCACACTTTGAGAGGTCTCTTGCTACCTTGAATACTTCATCCGAGCAACCTCGCATTTTTTCTAACTTAAAACCATCCCATGTACAAATCGACTCCCCTGGTCTACCTGAATCTTCACATGTCTCATCAAACTATCCAAGTGTTGCTGGCTCACAGGCTACTAGTGCAGGACATATAAAGTCATCTCCTGTGGATGACAAAGTATTGAAGACAACCGTTATGAAACAAGCTGAACTTCATAAGGCGTTGTATGAAACTCCTGTGGACATTCAGCGACATGTTAATCCTTCTTATACTGCAAAAACAGAAGCAAAAGCAATATGCCCAGATGTCAGTAGGTTAAAGAAGTCCATCAGTTTAGGCGTGGATATCTCTGGAACTGTGTCGTCTCCTCGAGAGATTATCACGAATGCCTCTAAACAAGCTTCTGGTTCTGAGGTTAGTTCTGCAAAGTTGGTCAAAGTTCCCACCTCAAGAGATCATGTAGGACAAAGCAACCAGGGCAAAAGTGAAGTAAAAGATGCAGAAAGCCGTGAGGACAACGGATCTACTACTGGCAGCCCAAGTCTCGGCTTTGAAAGTCCTGATGATAAAGACCATGAACTAAGAATGAGATTGTTTGAATGCAGTACTGGTGATAGAGCTTTGTATGAAAGCCGCAAGTCAGGCCTACACCACGAGGTAGCAGAGGAAGGGCATAGTTTGACTCCTGATTCTGAAACAGAGAGAAGTGCTGATGAGTTTACTGATGGCACATGTATACCAACTGATAGTACTTATATTGGCTATACAGACGAGGAAGAAATTAAACATAGTTATGGTTCTTCTGCTGTGCAAGGTTTTGTTGATAGTACAGTATCAGACACTTCAGAGTGTGGAACTGACAGAGAAACTTGGATTGATAAGAGTGACATCGTGGTCGCAAGATCTGGGGATGAAGATGAATGTGCTGAGAGGAAGACTGGTATATCACTACAGGATGAAACTGTTAGTGGTGTTGAAGGAGATGATGATGCAACTGATGGTGATATCACAGATAGGTCAGGTCAGCGCATAGATGAGACAGCAGAGGAAGGGGAAACTGGAAGTAAGAATGCAGATAGTGAGAGATCCACTCTGCATGTCTATAATGGAAGTGAGAAAGTGGGTAGTGGGAAGGCTAGCAGTTCAAGTGATGATGAAGCAAGGTATATGAAGAATGATGAAGCAGTGGACGGCAATGGTGATAGTAGTACTGTTGTGGATACTAGAGGTGAAATGGAGAGGCTAAATGAGGTTTCCAAGAGGAACCTGTCACAGGGTGGTGATGTAGAAGACGATAAAGTATCTGATGATTCCAATATGAGGGTGGCTAATGATGTCAAAATGGGGACAGCAGAAGGTAAAGGTGTACATGACGAAGTAGTTGGTGGCATAGAAAATATTTCAGAAGATGAAGTGGAGGATGATGTTGGATACGAGAAAACAAGGTGGACCAGTGAGGAAGCAATTGAAGCTGATGCGAGTGATCAGAGTAGTGTCGGTCCAGCTGATGACTCTTTTACTGATATGACATCTAGCACAAGTAAGGGTTTGAAATTGCCGAACAGAACAGTACCTTCAGAACTTGTCTATGAATCATCAGGCGACAGAGAAATCTCTTTGCCTGACAAAAGCAAACTTTCTGAAGACATCAATGCTGCAAGAGGAAGGAATCAAGGTTATATGAATGAGTTTGATAGTATTGACAGCAGTGCGGATAAAGTTGCTTGGGAAGAAGACGAGTTTGTTGAGAATCGTCGATCAACTGATCTACCCAGAAGTGATGATGTAGCCACTGATGATCAAAGAGTATCTACCATAGAATCTGATCGAGTTGACATTGATTCCTCGCATGCAGCGCATGCATTGAGACGTGATGAGCACGTGATTGATGACGATGAACACGTGATAAGTAGCAAAGAGCATGTGACAAAACAAAATGGAAGTGGACACATGGACGGGAAAATCAAAGAGACTCAGAAGGACTTGGAAGCTGAAGGTCGCATGCCTAGATTCAATGAAGAAAGTAGTGTCATAGAGAATGAAAGTGCTATAGATGAGACTTCAGATGTTAGAAACGTTACTGCCACTAAAACTGCGGTTACAGATAAATGCTCCGTAGAGGAACAAAGTGTAACTAAGAGCTCAAGAAAGATTGAGAAAGATCAGGCCAGAATATGTGCTTCAGGGCAACAAGAGGAAGATGGGCAAGAAAGTGAAGAAGATGACGCGGAGGAAAGCCGCGTGGCTAGTGATGAGGTCATTCGTGATGATAGCCAGAACGATGAGGATACATTGGTATCGAATGAAAAGGATGGAGAGTTTAGGGGTCATCAAGATATAACTAGAAGTACTCAGGGTGATGAAGGTATACCAAAAGGTTATGAGGGTGGAGCGCAGGATTATAAGAGTGGTGCTGCTGTTAGTGATATGAGTGATGAGAGTACAACTGTGGAAAATGCAACAGAAAGTAAAAAAGCTGCCTGTCTAGAAAAGCAAGGTGACACTGATATAACTTCTACCTGTGCTCTTCATGATAATATATCAAGTTCACTCGGAATATCTGTGGACAACGAACTTTCGTCTTCTGGAGAAAACGATCCATCAGAAATGTCGTGCGTGTCTAGCAGTGAGATTAGTCAGCACTTGGCTGTTTCTAGCGGCGTTATTTCTGATGTGAGCTCGTCTGATGCAAGTGAAGACACAGAACACTCAACTGAAATTGTCTCTCGCTCACGAGAACCTGCTGAAGCTGGATCTTGTACAGAATATTCTAATGAAGCTGAATCTCTTGTTGAAGATTCTAATGAAGCTGAATCTTGCACGAAAGGTTCTAATGAAGACGAACCTTGCGCCCGCGATTCTCAGATTGATATAGTTCCTAGTAGTGGGCGATTTATGGACAGAAATACTGATGCATCTAATATAAGAAACGATTTTCATGACAGCTTCTCACGAAGATTGTCTGATGATTCTACAAGTAATTCCGAAGAACCATCCACGACAAACATTGAAGAATTTATGGCGACAGTTTCACAGAGTGTTACAGACCAGCAAGAAGTTGACTTATGCGGAAATGAAGCGGAATCATTGAGGAAGGATGATGATAGTGAAATTAGGGTGGAGGAAAACTTACGAGGACCTTTATTTAGTGACGTGGATAATGTTGCTGACTCATCTACACTGTCCCCTGTTAGTCTTACTGATGATAATTGTGCCAAAGACGATACAAGTTTGGAAATGACTGGGAAACACGATGATAGCATAGGATATGCAAGTACGTCTGGGGATTCGGCTGGAAATTTAAGAGTAACAAGCGGCAATGAAGCTGATACAACGGGATATCTAGGAGTAAACAGAGACAATCATGAAATGATTGTTGGTACTTCGGGACATTTGGGAGTAAGTAAGGATAATGTTGCTGAGAACGTTGCGGATACGTCCGAACATTTGGGAATAAAGAAAAATGTAACAAGTGAATCAGAGAGCACTTTTGATACCAGTGGATACCTAGGGGTGATAAACAGTGAAGTTGGGAGCACACCTGAGAGTAGTGTAGGTACATCATCTGGTGGCAAGTATAACATTACAGTCGAGGCAATCTCGAGTGACGAGGAAGAACTCGAGGAGGGAGAAATTGCGGATAACCTGGGTGATGACATCACTAATCGTGACGTCACTGGGCAGAACGTCATAAGTGTATCACCTGAGCAACTGATTACATCATCAGGGCCATATGTACCTGATACTATTCCTATCTCGCCTCCTGCGGACGATGAACAGGCATCGTCTAGTGTGTTCTCAGACTTCGGGATTTATGCGTATCCCACGCAGCACGTGGGTCAACCTGCGGGAATGTCGCGTGTGTCCCATGCAGTGTTTCCGTACTCTGCATTGAACGTCAACTCAGCATCAATAAGCAATTGTTCATCCCCAGTCCCTCCAAGATTTCCCTCGGGTCGTAATACACCAATCAGATACCAGCCTGCCGATTCTAGTAGCATTCTGACGTCACAGTACGAACCATTGAGTGATGACGAATGTTCCGAGTCCACGGATGATGAAGCTCGCAGTTCAGCGGATAGTAGTTGAGAGTGGGGGATCCTGATGTAGATATCCTTTATATATTCACATTGAGCTAGAATAAATAAGACAGATTGAAACTGCGCACGTTGGACTGACAGTGGTGTGTAAAAAAAAACCAAACTGTCATGCCAGCTTCAATGAAAGGGAACTGTAAATTTCGTTAAATTTCAACCCTCAGAATAGTCGCTACCATTTTTAATTGTACCATTTGTAAAGTTAGGAATTAAATTGTATTGTGTTTCTTGTGTTAGTAGTTAGATTGATTGTGGAATATCTCTCAGCGCCTGCGAGTAACTCATATCTCTCAGTGCCTACCAGTAAGAAAGATAAAGAGGTTATGAACACAAATGCAAAAAACAAAGGTTTTGAAATAACTGGCGTCACTGAATTGCAGAATAAATATGAAAGAAAAACGCCATTCGTAGGATTTAGGAATTGTGTATTAGTTTATTAAACTACAGTCACGTAAAATAGATGATACGGGAATATATCGAAAAAGCCTTGAGTAATTTCTACAACCTGATTGGCTTATTACACCAATATTTTGTGACTTGTGATTGGCTATGCCGTAGACGTGCGAACAAAAGTGGCGATTTCGTCAAAATATGAATATTTATCAACTTTCCTTTTGAAAATGGGTGGACACATTAAATATTCATAATTGCATGACGTTTAATTTTTTATGACTTTAATATTCTTTGTATTATATCCATTTTAAACTTATAATAATAATTATGTAACTCTTAAAATTTTCATTCACGTAGTACTGCCACTGAGCGAGAAATTCAAAGTTTAAATCTTTCAAATTTCGTTTATCCCACGTGCAACTATAATTTCAGTGAAAAGTTGAAATGGTGTTATGTGTTTACACTACAGTTAGCTGTTTCTAGACTTTATATGCTTTGATCTAGTGTTGAATGCAAACCAGTATATTTCAGTTTTCCGTCTTTGAGATGAGTGTTGTTTTTTGTTGATCCGGTCTTGCTTCATTGACTTCTTTTCTATGCGATGGCGAAACATGATCCCTCCTGCTGGATAGCGCAGTCTAGGTCACGGAATGACCGTCTTAATAACATCATGAGTTCTGTTGAAGGTGAATTATAAACTTTTAGTTAATAAATATATGTTCGTTAAATATAGATACTTATTTATTTGCTTTTTATATAGCTGTGAATTGCAGTGGATGTAAATTTCCTATTCAGAAAGACGTGCACTCTGCTTTGGGGCTACAATGGCATCGAAACTGTTTCAGGTTTGTTTTTAATCGTTTGGTTGTAAGCCTTCCTACTTAAATTAAACTCTTGGTCATCTATTTGTCTTATTTGATTTGTAGATGTTCGGAATGCCTGAGTACCATTCCATACCACTATATGCCGAGGGATAATGTTTTGTACTGCAAGAAAGATTATATTCTCAAATTCGGCGAGCATTGTCAAAGATGTAACAAACCAATTACAGGACCAGTTATGGTGAGAAAACGAATGTAGTTCATACTATAGTTTAAGCTATCTTTTCGTAAATCAAACGATCTATTACGTGCGTGTTACGGCACTTTATCAGGTATAAATCAGTTCAGTAAACTTGTCTTAAAACGCCATATTCTCAGGTTGTTTTGTGATTTTTATCTAGCTCATTTAAAGGTCTATATTGAAACATTGAATGGATTAGAGCAGTTTGAAACATTTTTGTAACAATTATTCCTGTCTGGAATGTTTTCAAAATTATATCTTACAAAATTATTAAATAATTCATGCTGCATTTAGGAAATGTGTTTGTAGCTTACAAAGATTACTGAATTGTTGTAAAACTTTGCTCATGATTTCGGGCTGGACAAACGTCATGATTTGTAGTGTTGATGAATATTTTGGACAGTTATTTAATACTAACCCAAACACCAGATTATGTGTCACGTTTATGAATACTTTTTCAACATGAAATGCAAATTTGGGGTGTTGCGAATAATTGATAGCAAAACCACGACTAGACTTTGGCAAACGTAAAGTTTTGCTTTCATTTTGAGTATATTTTGATAAAATAACACTGGAAAAAGCATTGCTCTATCTTTTCAAATTTACTTCTGCGAGAATTCTGATCGAAATTGAAATCTGATCTTTTGTGTCTAGCTTATCATTTAAACTATACTTGAAGTCAGTCTGAAACGGGTAAAACTACATGTTAAACATTGATTAAAGCTTTAGCATTCAAATTTCTTCCTTTAGCTAGTTAAACGGGAAGCTTTTCAGCGCTTGCCTTTTGAAGGCAGTGAGTTGTCAACAACTTGAGAAATCAGTTGTGATTCTAGGTTGCAGGAGAACAGAAATATCATACTGAATGCTTTGTTTGTACAAAATGCTTGAAGTTCATTGGTTATGGTGATGAATATATGTTGGTTGAAAGACACAATCTTTACTGGTGAGAAAATCTTCAAATTTTTGTATATTGTCTTTTAGTTTGCACAAACATTTGGTAAACGATTTCGCACTTCAAAATATTGCAACCGCTTGCATAGTAGAGTATGTTAATCTGAAAGATATCTTTGTGCTTGTGTCGTTTATTAAACGTAATTTTGTGGTAGTTTTACATAGTTTTGCCTCTCATAAATTTGTTTTAAACTTTGCACAATGTGTGGGTAACAGCAGGGTGCTTAATACTACTTGTACAGTTAAACCGTGACTTCGAGGCTACCTGTGAAGTTACTTTCTAATAAGCAGATATCATATGAACTCAACGCAATTTAGAATGTAGAGGAGTACTTATCATATTTTAACAATGGATCAATAAGAGATGACTCTTACTGGATCTTTAGGACGAACAGTTAATTTAGTCTATATTCTAAGTGTTTATTTTCTCTAGCAATGATTGTTACAAGCTGTCCATCCTCCCAGCAATAAGTACACCTATCAGTAAACTCGGTCGCTGTCATACTATTCAACATATCAACTTGGCACCAACTCCTGTCAGTCGACGCAAATTTTCTGTTCTAATCGAGAAAGCAAGCAGCATTAATAAATTCCTTCGTTCAGCACAGTCAAGTCTTGCTGCAGATGGCGAGAGAAGAAGCTTCATTGCAATTGAGAAGTATGGCAAATAACGTTCAAACACATAGTAGAAACAACCCTTGGAGTGGATACATTGCACTACGTGGATTATTAATGGTAGAGATTAGTTTATATATCTTCGTATTTTGTTTTTAGTGTTGATGCAAGTAGTGAATTGAAAGCTAGAGGGGTACAGAGTGGTGATAAGGTTCTTGAAGTCAATGATATCATGGTCACGGATGCTACTCTAGACAGAGTAAGAAAACACCGGTTTTAATGACGTTTTAACACGTCATTTTAATTTATATTAATATAGTTTAATTTATTTTAGGATATGCTAATTTATCATAATTTATTCTAGTAAAGTGTCAATTTATTTTAATTAATTCTCATTTATGACAATGTATTCTTGCAGCTTTCTCAGATTATATCAAACCCCCAAAAAGTGCAAACTCTTACTATTGAACGCAATACAGATAGTCAACCACCCCCCCTGGATATTGAGAGAGACCCTGGAAAGTCCCGACACACCCCTGTAAACCGACACCCTTCCCTTGATTTGATTGGCAGTCCAGACTATAGTCAGAAGTTCAAAAAACATCACATGCCCTGGGATGAAGATGCCTTCGAAGAACATACAAACGACAAAAAAACTCGTAAAAAACCCGAAAGAGCCAACTCTCTTCCTCGCAGGTGAGTTTTCGTTCTCAAATATAAGATACAAGCTTTTTCATGTAGTTTTCCAAAGTTGTTAGTGTGAAGAAGCGACACCTCACACACTAGCATCAATGATGTTATAATCATAGCGGTTTTAATTTGGATTATATATGTAGTGGCTCCGTGGAGAACAGTGTGTTGAAATGTAATTCTCCTTTGCATCGCTCACAATCCATGAAGACTGAGGCAGGAAAGTGAGTAGAAATCATTTTGACTCAAAAAGCTTTTCAAATTAAAATAGTTTTCTTACCAAGCGTTTTAGTTATGCGTCTGTGTTGTTGTGTCGTGTTAGTTATCGTGTAGAAAATATGCTTTTTTTTTAACAATCTTTTTCTCCAGGGTGTTCCGTCCATCTGACCTTATCGTTGGTGAAGTGATAGGAAAAGGTTTCTTTGGACAAGTTAGCAAGGTCTGCAAGAGTTTGCTGATGAGATTCCGCTGGCTTGGCCGAATAAGAATAGCAAACCGAGCGTTTTTGTGGGAATATTTTTATTATAATAACACTTATATTTTTGGTTGTAGGTTGTCCATCGGGGTACAGGAAAAGTCATGGTTCTTAAAGAATTAATAAGATATGATGTAACAGCTCAGAAACAATTTATCAAAGAAGTAAGATTGCTTGTTTATCTTTTGTATTGAGAAAAATCCTGACTCTATTCTTGCGACACTTGTGTTCCTATATGGAATCCAAGTTATTCCAAAGTGTATGTACCCATATGTACCCATATGTATTTCTTTTAAAATCATAGTATTTTGTCTTAATACATCAGGTCACTCTTCTTAAAACTCTTGATCACCCTAACGTGCTGAAGTTCATTGGTATTTTGTACAAAAACAAAGTTCTAAGTTTCATCGCAGGTAATTTGTAATAAATCTTATATACACGCCTTTTTTTTCCTGTTTCATTGAAATTCCACTCTTCTAGTTGTTTGTTCATAATTTTAAATGCTTTCATTCTACTCACTATTTTCTTTTGTAATTTTATAGAGTATATTTCAGGAGGGACTTTAAGAGGAATTTTAAAAGACCAGGTTAGTAGCGAGGCTGTAAATCATATCATTGTAGAGACATCTTAATTCAATGTTTTAAGTTACTTATTAGTCACGTGACTTGTCTTGGCCTCAAAGAGTGAAATTCGCCAAAGATATTGCTCTGGGAATGGTAACTTGTTTTGCTTTTCTACTGGGAAATTTTTTAATGTTCCTAACTTATCTATTATTGTCAATCTAACTGACTTTTTGATGTTCCAGGATTATCTTCACAAAATGAACGTTATTCATAGGGATTTAAAATCCAAGAATTGTCTCGCAAGAAAAGATGAGGTAAAAAATGTTAACCCTTTTGTTCTTTTTTCATCTATGAGCAATCCTTGACTTTGCAAACTTGGGAAAATTTATTCTAACTTTAATTTAGTGCCTTTATCAGAGGATAACAAGGGCTATTAATGTACATTTAGGGCATGACGATTGTGGTCGCAGATTTCGGCTTAGCTGGTATCATTAGCATCGATGAAGATCAAACAAACGGTCATGATCCGAACAATAATGGAAACAAAATATCACATTCCAATCCCTTATCAGCAAGGCCTTCTGCACCAAAGAAACGGTACTTTATTATCCATCTATGATCCCTCATGCTCCATATTACACTCAGTGTTCACCCAGTGCCACAGACTGGGAAGATATCTTATGTGTTCCAATCTGTTGGTGATGTTATTTATATATTGATTTCTTTATCTAGAACAACTGTTGTAGGTTCTCCATATTGGATGGCACCGGAAATGATTAAAGGTGATCATCTAGGACACTCACACCAATATATTAATTTTGTACGAATCAATTTAAACAAAATGTGTTTATTTTAAGGAAAGGCTTATGATGAACGAGTGGATATCTTTTCATTTGGGATCATTGTGTGTGAAATTATCAGTAGAGTAAAAGCAAATCCTGATTTTCTTCCTCGTACGAAAGTAAGTTCACATTACTTCCGCTTTCCAAATAGCGCCTTAGCATAAACTTTATATCCAAGTCGTACGAACTCAATCAGCTCAGTGTCACCAAGATGATCTTAGGTCCGGTTCAAACGTCGAACTTTTCATGTGCCGAATTGAATGCAAATGAGCCTAACAAAGACTTGTGCTCATTTGCATTCGATTCGGCACGTGAAAAGTTCGACGTTTGAACCGGGCCTTAGCTGCAGTATGCAATGATTTTCTTTTCATTGTAGCAATTCGGCCTGGATGAACGAGCGTTTAAGGAATCATTTTGTGAAAATTGTCCTAACGCATTCTTTCAAATCGCTTGCTTCTGCTGTGATCTCGAACCAGTAGCAAGGTAAGTTTACTTGGACCGAGGCCCTGTGGTGAAATATCTGATAAATATTAAAAACATTCTCAGTCAATGAAGATGTGAGGACGCGAGAAACCTAGTAATCTTGAAAGCTCAGTTTTCTTTTGCAGACCTTCGTTTTCCTCTCTCAGTCATTGGCTGGAAGCACTGTTAGTTCATCTTGAAGTTGGTATGCCGCTGCCCAGTGAGGTTGCACACTCACTTCTACCAAGAACGCTAGAAACCGCTGCCCGACCTTAATCTTTGATGAAGTGCAGCATTTTTTAACTATGGATAAAACTATACCGAAACTTATTTTAGATTAGAGTCGGTAAAATTTTATAATATTTTTGTATTAGCACCTGCTGGACAGGAAAAATTGCAAAAATTTCCACTTTAAAAAGCGAAAATCGTACTTCAATATACACATACATTTATTACATGTTTTAAAGATTTTGACGAGTTCATTAAAAACTACAGGTGGTTGAGTGTGTTGGAAACATGACCCGTAAATAATTACTATCTTTAGTCATTTCAGAACTTTTTGCTTTTCATTTGATTCTTAAGAATTTCGTTTTCCAAGTGCAGACGAAGTATATTTCTAGTTGGCTAAATGTTGCAGGATAATTATCATTGATGGGATATTTATTGATAGAGGGATATTTGGATCCTTAATTAACAGGTATGTACCCTAAAAACGTTGATTTATCTTTAATCTTTGGGCTATCTTCTCGCCTTATTCTATCGCTTTAATCCAGTTGGTGTTTTCTCTTTTGATGCAGTATTACTGCAGGAGGAAACGAGACTTGAAGAAAACCTGTGGCGTTTATTGAAGTCAAACTCAAAGCATTGCCCTAAAAGAAATATCTCATTGACAATACCACTAACACTGACATTAATATTTTCTTACAGATTTCGTGTAGTGAAAGATATTGCATTGTAAAAATGATGGAATCAAAAGTAACTGCAAAAATATTTTATATCTTCCTAATCGTCTCATTTTCAAGTGGTTTCAGCATCATTTGCTTCACAGATCTACGAGTAGCTCCTAGTGGCAAAATCCTTCAGTTTAAAGCCAAAGCATATCCATATAAATGGCCGCTACGAACAGGACTCTTGGTGTTACTGCTCTTAATTACTATGCTAGCATTTGTTGCTACTTTTAAAGAGATACACAGACTGACTATTGTGGTTGCCATATTAATATTTATTTTGGTAATTATTGAAGTGGCAATGGCAGGGAAAACTTTGACTTGGCGCAATGAACAAACACGTATTGTGAAAACTCATGCGGATGGGAACAGTATGCTACAATCGTATGCAACTGATTCTGCTGTTGCTGAAGTCATGGATTATGTTCAAAGCACGTATTCATGTTGTGGTATCAAGGATTATCGTGATTGGGCAACGACTGCATGGGCAGCGTTAGTTGTAAGTGAAAGAAGGGAATGAATAGAAGAGCTAATCGTTTTCCTTAGCAGTCAGATATATGTTTTCTGGTACTTTAGTTTTCTTCTCTGAATGAAATCAACTCTTGAGTAAAGCCGTTTATACAACTGTGGTTCGAATTATGATGCGACCGCTGCTTGAAGCACCTTTGAAATTCCTTGACACAATCGTTTATACTTCTCCTTCATAATCCAGCCACTGACTGCAAGGAAAAATGACTAATAATCTCTTCCTTTCCTAATATTTTCACTAACATTACTAAATTGTCTTGCAGCAAAAGCAGAACGCAGTGCCTATGTCATGTTGCAAGATTCCCAGCCCTGGGTGTGGGGATGACTTGGATATCAAAGATCCGTTTGAAAACATATTTGTTCAAGGTTGTACCCAGCTGCTATACTTCACCAAGACAAGCGACCACCATCATGGGGGACTGGGAATGGCAGTTCTATTTCTTCACTGGTGTTCTGTGGCCGCCTGTCTCATATTGGCGTGCGCGATCACTCATACCTGCGGTCTCACTCCGACCCAAGCACTGGCTGGCGAAGAACCGGAAAAAACCTCTGGAGGTGGTGCGGGTAAACGCCCTAACAAGCAGGCAAAAGCGAGGAATAGGTCTAAGAAAAGGACTGGTGGTCAATTAGATTTTGAAGATGAAAATAAGCCCCCGAAAGGCGCGCGAAATTTATTGATAGACAAGTCAGAACTTGAAAACGAGGCTGAGACAGCGGATACACGTGTTCCTTAACGATATTACTTGATATTTAGGAACTTCTAGGAGCAATAATTTGAGAACAGACTGGTCCAGTTTATAATTCAGTCAGTGTCTTTGTAAAGTTACTTGACTTCCGGTCACGTCCGGTTATCACTTCCGGTCAATGTGCGAAGTCATTGGGTCAAGTGCGTTTGTAAAATGTGAAAATAAACTTAAGATTTTTAGTATAAATGTCATGGATGAGATGGAAAATATTCAGAGGCTAGCTAGACAAGCTTTGAAGACTTTCAAGAATCTTAAAGGCTCGCCTTTGCGGCAGAATTTGGATGTTTTAAAATCAATGGTAAGATCCGCCATTTTGCTCTTTCTTTTGTCTTTCAAAACTATTTCGGAAAGGCTTTTATAGCCGGTACAATTAGATAAAACTTACGTAAAATATTGTCGTTCGAGTATAGTGATATTTTGATTCGGTTTCAAATTGCTATATGGTATTGTAATATTGCTAGTAGTTGTAAACAAACTGATTTTTCATCTGATAATTGAGTGGACAACGTCAATTGAAATCTGACCGTTGCACCTGCTGTCACTGCACTTATGTCTCACACTTTAACTATTCACTCGAACTACGTTTGATTACAGCCACAAATGATATGATATGAAATTTTATTTGTTATCCCTTCTAAGGCTTTTCACAACCAATTTACAATTCAGTGCAACTGTGTGGTATTTACTCTTTCTCTTTCCATATCTGACATAAGCTATTTATTTTTATAGTATTATGGTATTAGTTTTCCTAAGCTGCTTATACTAACCCACCCTGCCAACTTTCCTTGCAGGAGGAAAGAGGAGTACCCTATAAAAACCTATGACTTTCAGCAGAGTAGTTAACAAACTCTTTTCATTTGAAATATTTCATACCCAAACCCAGTACTTGCTTCAACATTACCTCCATTTGATCAAAAATACAATAAATTCTTTATTAGATGGAAATTTGTTTTTAGATGGCGACAATCACTGCAGAAGATGTTAAGCTAACCCCACTCACTACAGATAGAAGGAAAAGTTTCCCAGGGGCTCCCCCTGTCACCCACATGAATATACTTGAATGCCCATACTTCTCAATGGCAGTGTTTATTGTCCGTAAAGGTGCACAACTTCCTTTGCACGATCACCCAAGAATGCATGGATTCTGGTAAGACATTGCACTTTCATACTCGGATCCTTTTAAATCATTGAATGGCAATTTGCTTATGCTGTGAGGAGTTTAAGATCTTTTATTGAAAACTTCATGCTTGTGTATATTTAGTAAAGTGCTATATGGTACTATTGAAGTTGATATGTACACAAAAATTGGCAGGTATGTTTCTCACGATTGATGTTAAAGAATATAGAAGTTGGTTGCCTATTTACATCTTTGCAGGTTCAACAAAACCATGCTAATATTTGCTGGTCAACTTTATTTTGTTTTCTTTTACTTTCTTAGAAGCGAACATATGAACGGAGAAACATTTCATGAGTGTAAGGTTTGATTATTAATAAAATCTCTCAAGGAAACCTTTGCATTTTGATAAACTAACTGATGTTTTTCTGATATTTACAGCAAAACCTCAGAAATTTTGGTATCAAGGACGACACGTGTTTACCAGTGACAGTGGGGTCTGCACTGTTAGTCCTGTTCGTGGAAATTTACACACAATACGAGCAATAAGCGGGTGAGGAAAATGTGCGTAATAAATGTAAAGTATGCGATGAGTTTATCACCAAATCTAAGTTATTTGAATTTATAGGCCAGCAGCTTTCCTAGATATTTTGGGTCCGCCATATTCAACTGAAGAGGTGTGAATGAACCTTTGTCGATGAAATAAAAACATTGAGGCTTGAAAAATTCTTAATGTTGTATTTTTGTTTCGTAGGGTCGTGATTGTTGTTATTATCAGGAATGTCATTCGAATGGTGAAAAAAGAAATGAGGAAAGGTGAGTATTTTCAAGTTTTGGACAACTATAAATTATCACAGTTTTTCCTAACTAGAAAAATTTTGTCTGGCATTAGTAGAAAATAGATACAGTAAGTAAGGAATATGGGGGTACATGGGGTCTCAATAGGTCAATTTTTTGCAGTGATGTACGATTTCTTCAAGAGATACCTTGTCCACAAGAATTCTTCTGTGACTCACAGGTGTGTAATGAATAATTTGGATCTTCTGTGACAAAAGTTGATCGTCTTTCGTTAACCCATTAAGATGCAATGGTCTCTCTCGACAAATGAAAACTTCTGGCATTATTAAAATCAATACCAAGTTACTAACATCAGGGCACATTGCTTCTCAATGGGTTAATGTTTGTTGTTGATTCAGGTGTACAAAGGGCCTGTGGTAAAATTGGAAGACTTGACTGGAGCGAGTGATGAAGAGTGAGGTCAATGTGGGACTGTTGTGGATATATTTTAATCGCTCTGTGTATCCTAACATATATCAGCTATCACCACTGAAGTTGACCAAGAAAATGCGAACAATTAAGATTGGAACAATGCATTAAGTAGTAGAATGAGTGTGATAAGAATGTTGTGATATATTGCTATCGTTTCAACTACGGGTATTTGTGATGTTTGAGAAATATGTTCTACTGTTCTTTTAGACACACAAATATGTACATAGATCTTGTGATATCGCAAATATATTGCTAGTACTAAGTAGCCAAGTATGGCAAAGAAAACTTGTTGTTTGAAAGATTTAAGCTGTTACCTGTCTTGCAAATATTGTTTGATATTTCAATGGTTGTTTGGGCTAGATGTTTCATATTTCACATGGTTACTTTGGTCAAGTTTGTTTTACAAACTTATTGCATCATGAAAGAAGACTTTGATTGGAAACAAAGATACAATGTCTCTAATATTTCTTTTTTGACATTGTAATTTAAAGTTATGTTGTTTTTTCTAGAGAAAGTTGGTGGTGAAAAATTTTAGTCGAGTTAAAGGGTTCTAAGGACATGAGGTACATGATCAGTTAACACGATATTCAAATAGTAAACATTTAAGCACTGATGCACCACACCAATTCACAGCAAAGTATCTAGCACTGCACAAATTAAAATCACCTCATTAAAAGTTTTGTTATTCTGGGTGGTATCATTCTCATGTGTTAATTACAATGTTGCCATGGTGATCACGTGGCACGGTAGATGTAAGGGTTCTCAACGTTATATTGTTGTGCAAGTTCTTCTTGTGAAATGTATTGCTTGTGCCAATCATTGGAGGGCATTGCCTCGAGATTTCCATGTGTGTGCTCCATGCTTGCGTTATGTTTGTAAATATCATGTGAGGGATCCATGTTGTAAGATTTTCCATATGTCGTAGTTCTTCCGTACGGGTCTTCATTTTCTGGGTTTTGTGTCTGGTATAAGTCGTCTACGCTCTGATTATACGAATTGTCTTCTTTGTATATGGGATTTTCATTACTTTTGCTGTATGACATTGGTTCGTGGGATATCCCTCCACGCGTGTTGTACACGATTTGGTCCCGCGAGTCATACACGACATTTTCCCGCGAGTTATACACGATACTTTCTCGCGAGTTGTACACGATATTTCCCCGCGAGTCATACCCGACCGTATCTTGCGTGTTGTAGAGCGTGTTGCCCGAGTTGCCGTATCCTATGTCAGTTTTTCTGGCGTAAATTTCTTCTGAGAGTGACACTGTGGCTTGTTTTCGTAATTGTGAGAGATTCTCAAGAACCTTTTCGTTCTGAATATTTTCATTATTGTAAAGATTTTCTGCTGTTGTTCTTGTGTGAGCATCAACAACAGGGTAGGGGTATGTTTTATCATAGTCACTTCTTGAAGATACTGTCATTCGTGAACTCATTAGGTTTCTGGAAAGAAGTTTTAGTGCCTGAATGAATTTTGGTTCAGGTGTTGCAAATTATCCAAAAGATGTGCTTAATAGCATTAGATGTTTAGTGTCTCAACTTACCGTAATGTCTCAACAAAATTCTTCAATATGATTCCCTTGGAGGCCAAAAGAGCAATGATGAGCAAGGCAAGGAATAGCATACCAAATATTATTGCAATAATTACAGAAGAGTTTGTATCTGAAACACAAGCGAAATTACGTCGCATAATGACCGCGAAAGAATGCACCCTATTTACTGAAGTGAAATGTTTGTTGACTTACTCTCTGATGATGTTGTTTTTACCACTCCTGTGTAAAAAGAATAAAATAAAAAATCGGTTATTGACAAAAAGCTGTCCACAAAATTCCTTGAGTTAAAGAGGTACCCCAGAGTATTTCACCTGTGGTCGCCCGAGCAACAGGTCCAGATCCTTTGGCAGTCTGGGCACGAATCTCTACTTCACGTTGAGTTCTCAGATCACCGTGCAGGACGTACCACGTCTGGGGGCTTGGGATCGAAATTGGATCTTTGCACCCGGTACTAGGAAAACATACGATGTAAGCGATGATGTCACCATTTCTTTTGTCCTCGTCTGGAGGAGACCATGATATATTTACTGCTGTTTCTCCCAAGAATTTAAACGATACACTAGTCGGCGAGCCTGAAGGAACTGCAAAGAAATTTGAAGTAAGATTACTTTGCATTGTTCAGGTTTTTCTAGAGATCAGTTAGCGAACCTGTTTCAAGAGTCTTGAATTGACTGACTCGTGCCATGCCCTCGCCTAGATCGCTCACCCCTGAGATTTCTAAGAGGTACTTGGTGTAAGGTGAAAGATTAGAGAGGACAACGTCTGAGGTGGCGGTACTTTCAAACACTCGACTGAAACTTTTGTCTTGTTTGCTTTTCCAATATCTCACGTTGTACTTCTTGATAGCTTCATCACCTTGTAATGTTTGTAAAACATTCGTTAATTCATGTTCTGCAGTTTCCTGAAGAGTATGTCGCATGTAATCAAGACTGTGTCGAAAGAGTTGATCAAACCTGCGTTGGGAATTGACCATGATAACCTCGCGGACGTTATGTCTACTTTTACGATCACTGTTGGATAGTGAGGCAACTCTGATTGAAAAATAAATATGATGTTGCTTTCGTTACATCTGAATAATCAACTTCAATTGATTGTTAATGTCTGGAGGAGAATCTATGACGATTTAAAAGACAAATGAAAAGTGTCGTAACTTTTCGTAAATGTCTATCCTTATGACTTGAACGAAAAATTTTCCAATCTTTTGAAACTTGTTTTATGACCTGGATATAATTTCTTCGAGCAAATACATCGAGTCCATGTCTTTGAATTTGAGGAATTCATTAGGCGTGGATGATCTCGTTTTAAAACGTTCGATTTCACTATATTTACGAGACTATTCTAACCGGAGCAGCTTGACTTACGGTGTCCACAGATGTCAACTCTCATGCAAGCTACGCTTGCCCATTGCATCGGCATGAACCTCAGAAATCTTGCTCGTATTGCGTTGTCTAATATCCTCGTTTGAACATCATCATTTCCTGACTTAGTGTTTCCTTTTATCACCTGAAAAAAGAGACTAAATCAAACTTAGTCTCACTTGTTTTCACCACCTACAAGAGCGTCTTACTTGTTTTCCATTGACCGTAGCATTTTTCCATTCATTTCCATCTACACTGTACACTGCTCTGTATGACGTCACATACTCGGAATACGTCACGCCTCCTAGAGTAGCAACCGCTGACACAAGGTATAGTCGTGGTAGTTCGACTTCTAAGTAGTGGTTTAACTCTGTGTTTATCACTTCCGGTAGACACCATGCCCTTGTAGACCTGATCCGCGCGTGATGTGGAAGGTTGCCATCTCGATATCCCGAGGCGCTGAACGACCAATCAAATACGAGATATTCAACTGAAGATATAATTGGTCGCTTGCATATGTCACCTGAAACACATTAGACGTGCATCGTAAACGGTGACGTCATGAGGTGACGTTTCTTGATAGATTATATAACCCAGTGTTTCTGCTTACATTGTACAGTGACATCTTGATCATGTGTACAAGTGGTGTCACCCCAGGATTTATGAGTACAATCAATGATGGATCTTTCATCAGCACTGCATACCACGCCATCTAACCAGATTTTCCCAATCCCCGGATACTCGTGACTGATCGCACGGCCCTGATTATAACCTAGTTCTTTGCAAACGACATCCTTGTTGTTGGTATGGATATTCCAGCCATTGCTACACACTGTACCCCATTCCCCATTGTTGTAAACTTCCACGCGGCCTTCAAGTGGAATCAACGAGCCAGACAAACGAACAGTTCTAGCTCCTGTAGAAATAGTCATAGAACGTTTGAACTGAGCACGCTGCAGATTTCATCATAATTATCAAACTTCAAAATTTTACTGAGCTTTTTTTGCGTGAAGTCATCAGCTAGAACAGTTTGTTTAGTGCGGCGAATTTCTCGATGGACATTTTCACAATAAATGATTTCGTGTACGATACACTTACCATGCACAATTGCAGTCAGGCAACAAAACAAGCTAATTACGGAAGCTCTTAACATCGTAGCTCACTAGGATTAAAACTCGCCATGAAAACTTTCAAGGCTTGATTCATATTTAATGACGTCACTGATTGGAAAAATCAGAAGCAGAGCTTGGGTGCGCTGTGGAATTTTCTAAGTTTTCTTCATTGATACTTACATGACGTTTTGATGAAATCCAATATGGTGGACGCATATGATCTTTTCCGTCGCTTAAGTTTTGGAGCAAAATTTGACAAAAAAAGATTTGAAAATACATTTCAACGGCTTGAGGTTGGTTTCATGTTTGTTGTGGGTTAATAATGCTTTTGCTGGCCGCTTTTATGTTTGTTTGTGAGCGTATAAAGATGTTTAAAGCTCATTAGTAGACACTATATTTTAGCTCATAACTCGTGCTTCCAAAATGATTGTTGGTAATCCGTAAATTATTTTAGGGTAAAGATGAGCGTGCTTCCGACATTGAAGGAAGTGTTGAGGATGCCCTTGATTTCTTTGGCAACAGACATTTGAAAGAGCAAAGTTTTGATTCAAACCATGAGTCAGCAAAGTCCAAGTCAAAGAAGAGCTTGTATTTGGGTGAAGATAACAGAAAAAAAGTCAAACGGAAGAGAAAAAGAGGTTGAGTTTATTTATCTAAATTAGAAGTTGTTTAACATTAGACAGAATAGAATAATCTTGCATTTTTGCATTCTTTGAAATATTAACTTTTTTTTATTTTGTGCAGAGAATGATGATGATGTTGAGGAAACAAAAAGTCGAACAAAGAAAGGAAAACGCAGCTTTGAGAAATTAACAGAATTAAAAAGAGAAAAGGTTGGTTTATATACAATAAAGTACAAGCTGGCATGCAGGGCTTTCAAGCCCAAAAATGTGCGCGCGCTCTTGATCGCGCGTGCAAATCTTGCTGCGCGCGCGATCTTAGTATTCAATAAATTAGGTGTTTTATGGTTTTCC
>JAODVQ020169527.1:0-27100 GCA_025400075.2 Phenganax stokvisi
ATGCTTGTGTGCAACACCACTCTACATCCCAAGCATGAGTAACACATCAGTGAAAATGAATGCTTGTGTGCAACACCACTCTACATCCCAAGCATGTGTAACACATCAGTGAAAATAAATGCTTGTGTGCAACGCTGGCCTCCTTACATTACCAGTTTGGCCTCCTATTGAATTTGGCTACTTTTCAAGTGACGTTTGGCTCCAAGCATGCACGAAAGCCTACCAACCCTGTTGTGTGGCTAGCACCTCTAAAATAAATGTTTTTTCACGTGAATTTGGAAGGTACACGAAGCAGAACTATAATGTAATCTTGCTTAACATATCTCAGCCAACATGAAGGTTGGACTTACGACTATTGTTGCTGAGTGTTCATTACGTGTACACAAGATGAAGTACTGCGACAGTAAAACTGGGATTTTATTATTTTGTTTTCCTTTCGACTACGGCCTTAAAAACGGAATATTTACATCTATCACTCGACTGCTGGCTGCATGTTTGGTTCATTGTCCATTTTTCTCGTGTCCCATTCTGTTTGCAACTCAGATGACACTTCAGTAAACAATCGGTCCCAGTCCCAAACTTTGTCCTCCTACAAATCATAAGAGGTGTTACAGTAAAAGGCAAAGAGCAGACTAGCTAAATAAACAATTCAAAAGTTTGCTGTTTTATCGTTACTTCAAACACAGTAGATTCTGGAGCTAAAACTTTCCCCAAAAGCTTGAGATCAATCTCATTGTCGAGTGTCATCAAATAAGAATATTTTTGAAAATCATTATCAAGCTCCTTGTAAGTTGCCACCCGGTTGACTTGAACACTAAGGGAAAAATAAAAAGTTTCTGCAAAAAACCATAGGAAATCTTTGGGAAAACAGCAAATTCAAGATTAGTGAAGACACACCTTGGTGGGGCAGCTATTTTGTTTGCAAGGTCTTCTTCCTGAAAATCATCCAGATCAGGAATCACTGGGATGTCTATCAGAATTATAGATGATTACATATTAAGTTGTCAAAATTTTAGTTCAGTAGATGTTTTTAACCCAGCATGCAAGACAAACCATCATTATCTTCTGATACTTGGTGATCAGTTCTTAGTCTCTCACTAAAACATACAAATAGATTAATAAAATAAGATACAATATTTTTGTCCACACACTGTGACTATTGTATTTCGTCTCTCATCAGACAATTTAACTTTCGAGTAAGTGAATCAAGTAATTACTGTATTTGGATACACATTAGTCACTTGAAGACTTAAAAACAAAACATTACTTACTCATCTAGTGTGGTCACAACAGAGTCACTTTGTCCTTGCTTCTTTTTGACACCACCACTACAAAACGCAAAATGTCCTACTTAAAGCTAGAAATCAAATATGGCACCAAAATAGAAAATAATTTGTTTTGACAGAAGCACTAAAACACTGAGAAACAACCACAGGACTGTTACTAATACATACGCTTTGCGGTTGGCTTTTGGACTATCATTTGCCCATCCTCCTGTCATTTTCACTGATGGTCTTTCTGTAATCTGAAGCAAGATACATACATACAAAGTTAGCTTCCAGTCTTTTCCACCAATTTAATCTGATTGGTGGTACTAGCTTACTAACTTGTTCAGAAGGACCATTTTTAATCTGTTCTTTGTCATTTAAATTGTCAAGACCACCTGTGCCAGACCATACATCAGCTCGTCTTCCTTGTTTAGCAATCTAGAAATTACAACAATTCATATGTTACAAGTTTAAACATATCGCATTGCTCATTTGGCGCACATTGAAATCAATATGATTAGATACTTGGAAAACTTAAAAATAAGTACCCTAACTACATATTTGCAAGCAAGGAATACAATTATACAACATAAAAAGTTACTAAAGCATAGGTACAACAGGTACAAAAATATACAGTTACAAAAACAGTAGGCTTCAGAAGTATACAGATTAGTATTAGCATATATAAAAACTACAATGATGCACACACCCTTCCTGATGGAAATTCCTCCATCAGAATGCCTATAAAATAGAAATTTAGAAAAGAAATTGTAAAGAACGCTTTTGGGCCTTGGCAACCATACTTAGAACCTAGTCTCCCAGACTCTCATTCTCATTGATCTCTGCCACTTGTCTTCGGGGTAACTGGACTAGCATACCAGACAAGGGACAAAATGTCCAACATGTTAAATGAAAGAGAAAATACAAAAAAGTTCTCCTTTAGCTATACGAATAAGGCAGCAAAAGAAGCTACGGTATCATTCTACAAATTTTCGAATCTAGAAAGTCGTTCAACTTCGATAGCATTTTAGACGACCCGGGAAAAAGAATTTGAGACCACAAAGACCACAGCTGTTTGCCGCTGTTTGTCTGGTCCGGCGGTCTCTTATTTCATACAAATTTGTTCAGTTCGATGTGAATGGGAAATTTGAGCCTCTAGCCAGTTTATGAATACAATATTTCGGAAGCGGGCAAAGGCATGTATAAAAGGTAGCAAACTGCGCACTTGAAGCCGCCTGGTGCCTACTGCGAGAATTACCAAATTCAACTGCGACAACTGTAACTGGAACATTACACAGCTGGCTCTGGGTTATTCGAGTGGACGCTAGGACAACTTAGAGGCGAAGTTTCACATTTTGCAAAACACTTATTTTTCAGCGTCTGGAAATAATTAAACCTACGAGGGTGAAAAAGTACTGCGTGACCATATTTTAAAATTACTGGGTTTTTACTGCAAATATTATTGAATTCGAAGCTTTTGCCAATGACGATACAGTCATTTACTAAAGCGTTGATATAATCTATTATTCATGTTCAATGAGTGAATATATGCTAAGCGTCCTTTAAAGTAAATTGATTATATTTACTCCGTTGCCACTGCAACTGAAGAGCACCTCCAAAACAAAATACAAAAAGATTGCAATCTTTTTTCTTATATAAATTTTTACCACGGCAGTAAGCTTTGCCAAACTTGAGCTTTTATAAACATATTTCCATTTGCATTATACAAACCGTCTGGCAAAATATTGCATGAATATTAAAAGCAGTAATATTTTCATAATGGCAAAAGAAAACCCAAACACACATTTGCTAATAAATGCAAATGAAGAACAAAAGCAAATGAAGACTAGCTATGTGTTTAGATTTCATATTGACTTGATTATTACCCTAATTTACTGAACACGTCAACGGAATAAAAAATAGGAAAGGACTTTTCCATTTTCCTTCTACACCATTCAAGTTTCACGGTATCTGAGCTCAAAACGTTGAACCCTTCAGTCAGTACATGACGTTCTATAAATTGTTTTACTCTACCTAAAATGCAGCTGGCTAAACTTGTAGGAAAAGTATTTTCGAATGAAACAAGCCTATACTTGTCAAAAGCCAAGTCTTTGCACGCAAGTCCCCCCCCCTGGATATTTATAACAATATTCATTTGGCTACAAGCTAATTACACATTGCTTGTCAACTACTCTTGAAGCACGTGTGTTTAAGTTTAAATAGCCCTTAAGCTAACAAGCGAGGCAAAGAAGCCGCCTGAAAGCGCCCTTAACAAGCTTTGCTAATTGCTAAATAGTGTTAAACAGCTTTTTGAAGGCATTTGCACTTTGACACGCAACCTAACCTCGCGAATGAACCAGAAAAAAGTTTGCAGGAACAAGTTGTTCGCGAAAAATAGTTTTGAAAACAATCTAGTCCGGATTAATCGAGGTAGGTTACATTAGTCGTTTTAGATTACGTTCACATTGCTCTTATTTTCTTTTTTGACAATATGTCTCAATTGTCATATCGATAAAAAGAACTGGAACCATTTTTCTATATCTAAAATGAGCAGTTCGTTATTTAAAGCAAAACTAAAAAAGTAAGCACCCTTCATTTCAGGATAAGATTAACTGAAAAAGTCCAATTGAAGATAGCTCATTTACAAAGCGTTGTAATCGAAGTAATGTCACTATCACAATATTTTTAATAAGTAAGCTATATTAGATGTACCAAAACAATACAGTTTCAGTGAATTAAGCTTCATTGATGAGAGCGAGAATACTTCAAAATGGTCGGATGATAAATTAAATGAAACTTTACGCAGTTAAGAAAACTTCTTGACAAAACCAAAAATGGGCTTGATTTTTTTGAATTGCAAAGACCATTATATGTTTAGTCAGTTCCACCATAAAATGGTTTTCGTTGACTAAAAGCGTGCTTCACCCATTCACCTGAATTTCTAGGTCATGTCGAACGAAAAGCGACAACGCCGCGTGCCCCAATGCGCAAGGTGTCGTTCCCATAATACGTTTGCGAGTGTGCGCGGTCACAAGAGCGAATGTCGGTGGAAGGACTGCACATGCGCAAAGTGTTTACAGGTCACTGAGAAACGCCGAGTAACCGCTGTACGTGTCGCAGTACTGAGGCGTGAGCGCAAGAAAAAAATGTCACACACAATGCAAGGCTTGGGTGCTTTTCATTCCTGGGGCATGATGAGAAGAGTACCTGGAGAGTACCCGCCGAAGTATTTTCCTGGTACGTACTGAGCATATAAATTTGCGTGAAAGCAAGGTGATAATATTTTTAATTTCTAAGAGGTTCACAGCAAAGAAAATTGAATATTCTGATCGTTGAGAGACATCTTGACTCTTTCTTTACGACAGTTGCGACATTATAGCAAGTGTCCCTCCAACCAGCATAATTGAGTTTTCACTGCTGGCGCAAGTGAATAAATTTTCACTTAACTTATTTTAGACAATCAAAAACTAGTTGTGCCAGGCGAAAGTTACTACATGCACGAAATGCTTCACACGAAATACCGAGAACTGTACACCCACGGAGCCAAATACCACATATACCCGAGAGAATGTTTACCGTGCTACGATGACGAGCCGAAAACACCAGTGGACAGCGGTGTATCTCAAAGCTTAAAAAATTTTCAACAAGAATACGAAAGTTTCATGAAACAAAATGGTGAGTCATCTCCTAGCTACCATTTCGAGATGAAGTCATGTAATTCATCCTCGGGTTTTCAAAAGGCGCAACGAGTCCCGCATCTCTTTTTCGGGGAATCTCATATAACTCATGGAGATGTATACCTGCCCAGATTACCCCGTGAGAGGCAAAGATATCTCCCACTGATGCTTAATACCACACATACCCTACCTTGTCCTTGTCCAGTGCGAACAAGTGAATTACCATTCGGCGTTTGCAAGTAGACTCAAGCCAATGTACTTCATTTTTCGAGTCTTGAAATTGAATTCTTCTTCTTGGCTACTATAACTTGTGGCTCTGTTCTAGACAGAAAAACAGAACAGCTTTAAAATGAAATATGAAACTATTAAGTGTTTTCTGTTGATTGCAAAAGTTGGATACATTAACATTGTAAAACATTCAAATAGAACTGTTTCACACTAATTATTGGCATAGCAATTGTTAATAGATAATATCCGTGTTTTCTATGAGATTTATGGCTAAAATGACAGAGAATATTTTGGCCAATGAGAGATATCGTGACTCTTACTTTACAACGGTTACGAATTATGTAAATGTTCGAAGTGTCGTATTACTTTTGAGCGTGCGCAATGATCTTACGTAATGATCTTATGAACATTATACATTCAGAGTCTACAAATGTTGTATTGAACGCATCGATAAATAATATTTTGAAAGCAGACGCTCTTTTACAGAGAAACAACTCCAGCATCGAAAAGTGTGAGTATAGCGTATGAACATGAACTCCACAAATATATATATAGAATTAAGTGTACCACTGAAACAGCCAGTCCATAATCCGTGTATTGTAAAGACAATGGTGTGTAGACAATGAGTATTCAACGATAGAAAGTTAATAATGGCTATAGAATTTAGTTGTTTGCTCAGTAAGATGCTATAGTGCATAACGCTTTTTGCAAGACGAGAACTAAACTAGTTTGAGAAAATCCCATAAGGCATATACTCGACTTCATGCGATATGTGGTATAGCATTTCGTACGTGATTAATGGCTTGAGCAATTCCCCATATGAGCCTGAAGCAATTTCGTTGTTAGAGAGCTTTAGAATAAGGATTGCGAAAGCGAGAAGAGTCGATATTTTGTTGCTGAGACAGCCATGTTCCACGCTCGTTCTTGTCTTGTCAATGACGTAATATATATTTTGTGAAAAGTACCACCAGCAGTTGATTGAATACGAAATTTGTGAAACAGAAGAAAAATTATGTATTCAGAGTCGTACTCGCACTTGAACCTGAAGCTCTATTCATAAAGGTCTGCAGATTCTGAATAAATCCTAGGTTATAAATCAGACTGCATTGAAGGGAATATTGGAACATGCTTAGAAAGACTACTCTTTGGTCAGTTGGAATGCCTCTATACATTTGTAGGCTGCGTAACAGAAGGTCATAATATTAGAAAGTAGAATTGAAAATAAAACACGCCTGCTAGACGCAAGGGGGACTATGCGACGGGTTGGGCTCAAACGTCGGGCTAAAATGTGGTGACGTCTATACTCGAATTTTCTAGCATGAGCGAAATGGACGAAACTCCCACTCTTGACCACGATGATATATCTCCAAATGACCCACTGTATCACCGTATACCCAAATGTGCTCGCTGCCGTACGCACGGTACGGTGTCATGGCTCAAAGGACATAAACATCTTTGTGAATGGCGCGACTGCACTTGCCCGAAATGCCGTGTAATCACAGACAGACAGCGTGTGACTGCAGCTAGGGTAGCACTGCTGAGACAACAAAGAAAAGGTTACGAAAACCAAGATATGAGCGACGAAGGAACGGAAGAATGGAATTCAGGAGAGCTTGCAGTATCCGGTGAGGCGAACGTGTTTCAAAGACCTTCTATGGTGCCTGTTCCTGCCGAACAATTCTCAGAAAACTCAAAACAAGGTATAGAAACTTCAAACAATAATACATGGACTTCGCTTCTAAGCCATGGCAACTAACTTTCCATAATTGTAAAGTTTCAGTCAACTTTCAAAGCTCTAAAAGTGCATTCGCCCTTCCTAAACTTCATTTCCTCTATACATAAAGTCAGAGTTTTACCGAAACCTTGCTAGAAGTTAGAAGTGTAGTCAATCAACAGGTCTAACAGAGGGTCATAACATGCGCTATAATTTGCACCATTAAAATTTCTGTACTGTAAAGTAGTAATTTCACGTCCTCGCGTACAAGTAGAATGTAAATTTGACGATTTTCTAACTATAATTTGCGCTGCTCGTTTTAGACCAAAATCTTTAGAACAGGTTTCTCTTTAATTTAATTCGATGAAGCTACACTTTATTCAGATTTTCGTACAATAACATAGTACACCAGACCGACGTGGGATTGTTTGTCCACAAGACCTTTTCTTGTTGACCTATTGAGTATCTCAATCGCCAAGGGCAAGTTTTGCGTAGTTTCGTAGTACATGAAAAACAAAAGCGTAATCACTTTTAGATAACAATAGAAGCCCACAAGATAATAACTACAATGTTTTTGAACGCTTTAAAGCGCTGTTTCACTGATGAAAACAACGAGAACGTTGCTTTGGCGCAGGTTAGTTAGTTGAAAGACCAAGAGCGGATACCCTAGTTTACGAGGTTGTTAAGCGCACGGTTTCTTTTATCATGACGCAAATTACAGTAATTTTTATACTCGTATTAGTTTACCTTGACTTTTGACTCTTCAAATTAGTCACCGAATGTCAAACAAGGTTTTCATTGCTCATGATAGCAAGAAAAACACGTTATAAACATTGGATTTGCTTCCATTTGAAATGCAAAGATCTATAAACACATTGACAAATGCATTTATGTATTATCCTTTAAAAACTAAGAAACATAAGTTGGTAGACTTTTTAATACGGTCACTCGATTGGAATTAAGTTAAGGTATAGTGATGATGGTGATATCCAGCACAGATTATGCACAGTCCTCTATCAAGAATCGAATCTGAGATACTGCGTGCCGTGCCGTGTTTTTAGTAGGGTGGGGGAAACGTTAAGAACACTTCGTAACTACTTATTATTGTGCTGAGGAATCTCTATTCTTGTGTCAGAATAGTAAAGCATAAAGGTTAAATGTATTTTTAACACAATATAGAAACGCCAACCTCACCGCCACAAGAGCCCAGTTCGTCAGATGAAGTTACTTTACCTAAATCACGTTCTCCTAAGCCAGACACTCATGTTGAAATAAAATGCGAAACGACCGATGACTTGCCGGAAAATCCCGATCTTCCTCCGAGGTCCGACTTGCCTCGGCAACGGATAAGCGGGCGGAAGCGACCGAATAGCGTGGATTCGCCATTTTTGACGCGGCGTGGCGGGCAGCACGCTGGCTGCGATGGAAGAGCGGAACAGCAGAAACGAACGAAACCAGATGCACTGGAGATTTTATGTAAAGCATTCCAAGGCCATGGCCGAGATGTTTTGGAAAGAATCTTACAAGGATGTGGGGGCAATGTAGTGCAAGCCATAGAGTGTGTGTTAGAGAACGAGGGGGTACCCCTACATGCACCTATACCTATATTGCCAAACCAAGTACCTGGTCTCCCTCCCATTATATACTCGGAGTATACCCCCCAACCGCAGGGTGGATTACTACGCAAAGCTGAAAGTCTATCACCATATAAAGCGGATTCCAGAATGGCAATGTATTATAACTACCCACCCGCACGTCAGAGCACTGGTCCCACAAGAGTGACCCCGCAAACTTTGGTAGCACCATACGTGCATGCTCCTACGAATAAAGGTTCGATCACTACGGCAGAGGAAAAGCAGCGCACGGAAAACGTATCGAAAATTGAGAAAAACAGTTATTGCACGAACTGTGGATATAAATACCAGGATATTGACAACTTTTGTGGAAATTGTGGTCATAGGATAACAGAACGATAATTCTTGGTAAAATTTGCCTCCTAAACTTGATTTAATGAGCTTGAAGTGCGATTTGCAGCAAGTGAAATTGTATTAAATCGACCTATAACTTGTTCGACAAATACTATTTAGGTAAGACTAGAGTATTCATTCTATCCTTCTGTATATGTAAAAGTGTGCACCTTGAAAAGGTATAGTCATTGGAGATATGCCTTGGAGACTTCGTGAAGTCTTTGTTCATCAGTGTACATTCATAAAGTCACAGCGCACTATAAGAAGGAGCTTTCAAATTTGCGCTGTTTTCCACTAATCTGTACGCTGCAGTGCTTCGATACTGATTTGTATATAACATGATATTTTGTAGCAAGTTTATTTAACTCTTAGATTGCATATTTCTCCTGCGAAATAATGCCTTAGATATACTATAAAAGTTCCTTGTGCATTTCCGCGTTTTGACACGAACGTACACGTACGTAAAACTTTATATTCTTCCTAATTTTGCAGTTAAATACACCAGAAATAGACATGTAATGACTTAAAATTGTAAATTCTAAACACATATTCTTTTGGTTGTTTTTGAGATAAGTTTTATTAATACAATTGAAATCTTAACGTGCGTGTATGTGCAAGTTAAAAACGCGTAACTGGAAAGGGCAATTATAGCTTCACAACATTTTACTCCGGTAATATCAGTGTAAATATCACTATCAAAGTGACAAGATATTTTAGCACCTTTGCAATTCTAATTTGTGCGGTGTAAATGGAAATAAAGCCTTCACTGACCATGGAGCTCATATACAACTGTTATTTGCGCTTTTAATGCAGGACCGTGGGTGGTACGGCACGGCCGGAAAACGATGAAGTATGTATTCGCAACGTTTACAATTAAACAAAACACTCTTTTTCGAAGAAAGCTGAAACAGCACTGAAAGTAATATAAAAGAAGCTGTGAGATGTGTCTCATAATCATGCATACATACAGTACTACAGCCACAACGATTGTGTTGGGTTTTTTTCGGAAGGCTGCACCTTAAATTTACACTAGATGGGAAAATTAGACTATAAAAAACCAGATACGCTATTATGTATGACAGCGTTGTTAGCTGGAGAATTTACATACACAATTTAGCACTGCAAGCAGTTTTCATATAATTATTGTAATTCATCGGCGACGTTTTCCGATCTATTGCTTGAGGACCAATAAAGAGCAAAGCGACTTGCAACCGATAAATAATTTTATCATCACCGACGCTAGTTAGTAAGACGTCACCAGTAAATTGCGATGCATGAAAACCAGCTGACTCTAGTTTAGGGCGAACGATTCCAGCCTATATTAATTCCAGGTAGTCAACGCCCCCGCCTCGGGCTACTTAATTCAACAAGCTTGCTTGCAAGGAAGTCAAAAAGCAAGCTACCATTCTCAGAAGTGCAATCCCATGAAAACCACAGTACGGGAACTTTTCTGCATCCTGTATATAATATACAGTATATATAGAGTGCAGGGTGATAATTCAAATCATACTTTTGAAGCATTCGAAGTGGGTGGATGGAGAGTTTTAATAACACGTGTCGCTACTGCGCGCGTTCTGATGCAGGAAGTGATCTTCAAGGCGGATTTCGTGATTTTGGCAGTGTCCAATATTCGTACAAATACGGTTTCTTAAAAATTTCGCTGGGGAAAAATAATCAAGAAGCGGAAAGTAGATTTTGAGATAGAGGTAAGCTCATTCAAATCGTTCTTCTCGAAATTCTATGTGTACTTACTACACAATACAAGGTTGCATGTTGCATTGTGAATACTGGCTTACAATGCATGGTAAAGCGTGTTTTAAAATAATTACTTACACTTTGTTTTTCATGCGCACATTTTATTGCAAAGTTGTAAGCAAATAAATACCTCTTGAAGGTTCAAAAACTTCTTTTAATCGTACATAGTCTTCCTTGCAACATTTCAACAAATGTTAAATACGTATGGAACCTGCAGACAGATAGACTAAGGACGTTGTGTAATCCAAATCATACCTTCAATGACTGCGTGTAGATCGTTACCGTGAACAAGAAGACAAGGACTCTAACTCAGTCTCTAAGCCATATCGATGTATCTATGTTTTTGTATGTTTCAAATTTCTTTCAACTGCATGCTTTTATCGTGAAATATTGCATCTGATTGCCGCGGTTTATGATTTACTGTAGCGGCAAACGCAGTAAACCGGATTTATATGAAAATACAGTTACTGGAAAAAATATTTTCAGAGAAATTACAATAACATTGAAAATTACAGTACATATCAGTCTCAATATTGAATATTTTTACTTCCTCAGTAAACATAAACTTAAACAGTTGAAGGACAATACAAGTGGTCACAGAATATATATATCTATACTAATCTACTATAGTGTTGTTTTGTGAACTGGTCGAAAACAGGATGCCAAATAAATTGCCTTGATGGATTTGCAAAAAACGGTGTTTTTAGCCCAGTGTAAGACAGCAATAACACGTACACGATAAAAACAATGCATTAGAAAAACAGTCACTGAAACCTAATGGAAATAAACACGGTATATAAATATGGTGAGATGTAGTCGAATTAACCCCGTGATATAACCATACGTGTGGTTTTCTCAGCCAAGCATAGGAAACAAGTATACCGTTGACATTAATACTCAGATGCTAATATACGTGGAGTAGCACAGGTTAAACTATTATAACTTAAAAGATGTGCAAAATGGTTATACAGCTTTTCGAGATCGATGTTAAAATCATAATTGAGCATGCGCAACATCATCTGACCACTTTAGATATAATCATTTAGTCTAGCATGAAAGTATGTAAAGTCTATGGTTTGCATATTGCTCTGTGTTGTAGGGTGCAATGTTTTGTTTATATTCCTGGAAAATGTCTGCAGATTGAGAAAAAAAATCTATGTGAGTCACTGTAATCATGTAAAAATAGCTTAAATGTTAGTTTTGAGTCAGTCTTTGTCAGGGGAATGTTCGGTTTACAAACTTCCCTGCTTTAACTGTCGATGTACAATTCCTGCTGTGATTGTAGGGATTGAAAAGTGTTTAGTGTTTCAATTTTTGGCATCTATACTCAATACTAATAGTCTTGAGGAAGTTACTGTGGTCCTCGTGCAAAAAAGAGTTAATCCCCCCTACAAACAAAAGCGCGGTAACAATATTTTTCGCTACTTAATTAGGAGATGTTTATCAGTACATTCATGCATTACGGCTTTGTCACTGGAGACATATGGTTTGAAGGCATGACCATGTAAAAAGCATTGACCTAGGCTACAACTTTGGAGAGAAAACTTTTGAAAGAATAATTGACATGAATCAGA
Source organism: Phenganax stokvisi (assembly GCA_025400075.2). Classification (NCBI taxonomy): domain Eukaryota; kingdom Metazoa; phylum Cnidaria; class Anthozoa; order Malacalcyonacea; family Clavulariidae; genus Phenganax; species Phenganax stokvisi. Next base: position 12,184 of record JAODVQ020169527.1, read on the forward strand.
AATGCACAAGATTTATGCTTGGTGAAGTCATTCCAATATACAATCACACTCTACCTCATTGCAGCGGCTTCCAAGTTTGCCGCATTAGTTAGTATGGACTATATAGCGCTGCCAACATTTTCAAATATTTTGTTGGTCAATAAAATGTATCTTTTTGTGGTCCGAACTCGAAAGCCGAAGCCGGAAGCATAGGCACCCTATAAGGGGAATTTCTTGCCGTGAAAACAGGATTTAGAGAAATGATATAAGGTCATGCAACTTACTGTGGCTAGCGGGACATAATTGTGGGGAGAAAATCCAAAAAAGCCTGCTGACCCCAAAAATATTTCGATATCACGTTTCAAAAGCACGCAAAACAAAAACCAAACATTTTGGAAAACCCATGATAAGAAAAAGTTGCCACGAAATTTTTAGAAACATTTCGTCGCGTTATTTCAATAACACTTTCAAACATTTAGGTTTTATGGTACAAGTAGGTGGGTTAAAGTAAGCATTACAGGGCAGTGAAGGGTGGTCAAATCCAGAAGTTTGCCCCGTATAAGAGTCACTAAATCAAACTTATTCTCACTTGTTTACGTGTTTCTCGCCATACAGAAGCCAACTACCTAAAAGGATCAACCTCGATCGGTTTCTCATGATAAGTGCGTGTTGACAATAAGCAGTTGTCGCGTTCAATGGACAATGGTGCTAAGTGAACCCACATAAATACCAATCAAAGCACTTTTACCTTGCAATTCACTATTATTTGCATTCCTGACTGGCACTGCCGCTGTTGTAAAAATTTTTGCAACCACTGTCTGTAAACAAATTAATAAATTATTTGCATGCCTATACGTGTATAGTACAATAAACTAAGCTAACCAGGGCCAGCCAAACAACAGAAGTCAGTAAGCTAAATTTTATGCCAAGCGTCTATTCGCAAGCTAGCCAAATCCGAGGCCTAATTTCCTCTAAAAAAAACAATTGTTTACCGAACACGGAATGGCAACCAGAAGTTACCTAAGAATCATGATAAACAGGAAACCTAAACCACGTTTCAACCCGCAAGAAAGTCATTTGAACCAATCAACGTTGGTTGCATAGAGAGGATAGTCCTTAAGGATGATAAAAAGTCAGCAATCCGTGATAATCCATCATTTTAGTCTTACAGACTACACGTGGTAATATTTGAAACCGCAAAAAAGTGCAGGAACAATTTAATAATATAAAGAGCGTTAGAACACGGTTGAAAATTCCACTGGATGTACTTGAAGTTAGCACAACATTGTTCTGAGCGCGGTAAGTTTTTTTTAAAACTTATTCATGATGATGAAGCCAGATAGTTTTACACCCATTATCGAACTATTGTAGCTAAACGATTTGTACTTCTAACGGTATAGCTAACTGTAAACTAGTTATTCTTATAAACTTATAAAAGATGTGTTTGCTCTCATAAGAATTATGGCATGACGCAGCGAAGAATTAATAATATACACATGTACTTTTCAACAATAGGATACAAGAAAACTTGCCGTTAATAAAATAAAAAATATCACCAAGACTTTGAGGTGCATATTTATTGCCTATGTACAATAATGCATCTACCATGTCACGAGTATTATAATTAAAAACGTTAGAACATAACTGCATTCATACGCAATACGTCGTATTTATTTACTAAAATTACGTCATTCGCCTCTGTAGGATGATGAATCATATGACAAATACCAGTGTCTACTAAAAAACTGCGATATGCAAGTCATACCTCACGCGTGCCTTGACGCGTGCATAAGTGCATTTGTTTTCCGGCAATGTCTCCATATAAGAGGATTGCTTAGGATTATGATTAATTATTGAAAAAGTATTCGTATCCTGAAGGTAATGCCGCTATCATTGGCTAGGTAAACTTGATTATACACTTTCATGCTATGAAGTATGAACTAAGACTAGTAAGAGGAAACAGTAGCCAAGTTCTGGCAACGGAGAATCACTTAAGATCAGTTTTATAGTTGTTAAAAACTCCATGGCAGTTGCTATGTTTGGGTTAGTTAAGAGTTCCAATTAGGCCTAATTACCCTTGCCCTTCACCTTGCACTGCAGATGTTGGTACCATGCTTCACATGTGGTGCAAGTTCACGCTGAACTCACTAAGCACGGACAAGAGAGCTTCAGAATATACAAGACTATACAGCGAATAGAACAGATTCCCTGATTTTTTCCCAATACAAGTTTTTTTTAATACCGAGTCTATAAGCCTTCATTTGAAGTGATTTAAACTGGGTTTCCATATAAGACATTAAACTTCTACGTTTTAACTAGACTGTAGTATTACAGTTCCAACAGGAAGATTTGACTAGCGACAATTCGTTCTATATAGTGGGTGGGTACACATGCTTTAGCGGTAGTCGATTTAACGAAAGTACGCTTTATTTCATGCACGGAAAGCGGAAAAAGAGTTTCCCACAAAAATGCCTTGATCCTTTTCCGCTGCTGATTCAGTATGCACCAAGCTAGAAGCACGTAGAACCCGGATGTTCCTTGTTTTATAAATCCGAGTGGAATAACACCCTTGTTTGTGACTGCACGCCTTTGCAAGTCCAGTTAACATTTCTGCAGCGGAAAGCGACCCGGGAGTAAAAACAACACCCTTTTTGTTGTGAATGTATGTACTACACGTGCCTTTGCGGTTAGCTCAAGCCCGTATGAAAAATTGCCGTGCCAAAAATTGGGTGTAGGGGAAAAGGGGCATACTTTAATATATGCTTAAGTAAATTTCCTATGTACGTTGGAGGACGTTGAATAATTGCACGATTGCGCAATTAGTTGTGTCATTATTATGCAAAAAAGTTGTATAAGAAATGCAAAAGGAATTTATAAATCACATTTAACTCATGATAAGTAATGAGATAAAAAACGTTAAGAGGTAAGCAAAACTTTATGAATTGTTTTCTACTTTGGTAATAGTTCCGTGAGAAACAGTATAACATGTGACAACCACTTTACCATAGGCAATGGTTGTTCAGCCTTCTGGGTTAACCAACCAGCATGCATGTCTGGGAATTTTGCAAACAGACGTGCCCGGAAGAAGGTGATGACGTCAAAACAAGCATGCTGAATTAAAATTCCAGTAATAAATACTCGCCCACAAATTTCGCTCTTTGAAACATAGTACGCCTACGATAATGTAGCCAACGATAATGTTTAGTGCTGTAAGCAACAATGTGCAATGCTGTTTATGATCTGTCTAGTTTCATATAGCTGCATAAAAGCTCGCCCACTACTTTGTTTGTAAAACAAGTTTGCGCCTACAGGCCCGTTTACACGGGATATTTTCGATGCGATTTTTCTCGTGGTGAACGATGTGAAAGAGTGAATAACTGGCGAGCATGCTTGGTCTAACAATTTTTCCAATGCACTCGCCGGTCAACCTACTCGATCACATACGTTGAGAGGAGTAAAATCGCAGCAAAAATCGCTCGTGTAAACGGGCCTTACAACAGGGCGAGATTTTGCAGTAGTGCAATTCCACCGGCTTAGCTAATGTACTCCTTCATATGCATGAGAACTTTTTAAGTACATTGTTAACAGTTATACTGTCTACGTGTAGTATATATTATGTATTAAATAATTTTATATATTGCACGCGCGATCTGCCGCTCAATCGATAAACAACATTGAATGGAAGAGGTGGGAGGGAAGGGGGGGGGGGGCAAAAAGATTTTTTTTCCCTTCGGAAATTTAAACCTGCCGCTATTTTTAATGTAAATTTGCGAACGCCCCAAATACTTTTGAAACTGACATCTCGGCACTCTGGTCAAGTGTCATCACTAAGGTAGTGCTTACATACAATCATTCTCCTAAACCAGACAAAATGGAAGGTATTAGACATGAAGGTTTTTCATTTGTTAACTTATTGATGCCAAACTTGAGAAACTAACTAAAAGGAAGGTTTTAGCCAGATACTTTGTCTAGACTCGCGTTATAAACTGAATGCATGCATTTTCTTTAGATATCATTGTGAAAAGAAAGCATTTTAAGATGAACGTCCTTCAGTAATTAAAGTGCACAATTCACTGTTTTAACTGTAGTGCTCTTTGAGGAAATCAAATAGCATATATGCAACGTACACATCAAGGTGCGGGCCTCAATACAGGCCACGTTTACGTCACTGTTGAAAAAAGCGGGAGCTCGCACATACATTGCTGAATTTCCTGGCAAACACTGTACTAGTGCTACTGCACCTAATTTTACGCTATTGTGTCCAAAAATAACTGATCTATTGTATTTGACAATCATAGACTCTCTTCTTTCCCTGCCCTAAAGAGGAAATGAATTGCAAAGTCAAAATTTTTTTGTTTGCAAACGAACAACGATAATGGGGTCAGTGACTGAATTTCGGAAACTTCAATAACTCGACTCTTCCCAAAGTCTTCGAAGATTGCATGGTGTATCGAACTTATGCGACGAAACTTATGTTATGTACATGAAGTTCTTCGATTTACGTTCAGGATACGATGTTTTCAAAAAGAATTCATAGTTCCTATATAGCAGGGTGTTACGAACTCGCGAAATCGGTAGTGAAATGAACGTCGGATACTGAGACAAACGACCAAAACAAATTTAAAGCGAAGTAAAGGCTTTGAAGAAGATATTTTATTATAAGACTGGTCAGATGAATATTGTAACCTATAAAAACTTGAACTGCTTATTCTGCGGTCATGACATCAAGATAAACGACAATGTCGCGTGGCACGACTAAACGACGTCACAATGACGCACTTTGCTTCACTCAAAGGATGACAACATCACTAAGCCAACAACTTCTGCGCTTCGTAAACTACATGCACTAACAATGGCCAAAAATTCTTAGTTTAAAATAAATAATTTGCACAATATATATATTGTTATATCACCGGAAATTAATTATTTTTTTGGGGGCGGAAATGCCGCGTCAAGGCAGAGCCAAAGACGGTTTTAAAACGTTCAAAGACTCAAATCAATTATTTTCTTACAGCTTGTCCTTTTTACGTCACTTCATAGGATGACGAAAAGCTTTGCAAAGTATTCGCGACAATAACATTACACTCGTAAACAGTACGAGAGTTACAGTGAACTTCATTCGAGGAACAATGAAACAAGAAGATCTTAGGTGAGAATTTTTAACTTCTCGATGTAAAATTTTTCTGTGAAGTCAACATGCGCTTCAAAAGAGAATTGAAAACTTATAAAGTAAAACAACGAAATTTAATATCTCATTCAATGTGTTCCGTTAAACGGAACGGAAAATGTGATTTACAATCATATAAATGTGTTTCTGTACGCTTTTACCAACCAACGTCAGCCATCATCAATATACAGTACAATTATATAGCACATGATAGTTGCGTTTTCAGTAGCCCCAAGCTATAATTTTAAAAATATGTTAAAATAATCATATGCTATTATTGCCGTACATCATAAAGACTAATTATAAAAGTAGAAATTATAATTCATGCTATTTTTTATAATTTATGGCATACAAGACACGTCAGTTGTAAAAATTTAATAAATGCCATCTAATTGTGCTCGCTTAACGAACGTGTTGTAAGGCTACACTGCACAGTAGAACGTAAGTAAAAAATCTCTATGTGGTTTACCTCAAGAAGTCTGTCATGGCGGTACATTTTCTGGAATAATGAGCAGTGAAACTTACAACATAATCAATGCATGGATAAACAACATAATGCATGGATAAAATGGTTAAGGCCAAGGCTAAGTACTGTGACAAAGGTCACGACGAAAAAAACTGGTCTGCTGCAGGGCAGTTAAGCTGCTCGTACCACACACGTACACGGTGAAATCACAAGTTTCCCGCATCAACAATGAGAATAACTTTCATTTTTCTTGCCACAAAAATGCAAAAACTTCTCAATTTAACCACCATTCGCTGCGTTACAAAGTTTACTGAAGCTAGTACCTCGCCGGGCAGCGATACATGGTCAATTTAGGAAATTTACACCCTTATATAATATCATATAATATTATAAGGGCCAAAAAATCAAACTTGCTCCTACTTTAAACAATATATACAGATTTATACAGTTTATGTACTACACGTACAACTGAATACGCTCAAACTTAAGCCCTGCTATGTACGATGTCGGCTAAAACTCAGTAGCGTTAAAGCGGTAGGGCCGGAAAAGTGAGGGAAATTAGTTTCGCACGCGCGAAGTTAGCAAGTTGCATATCTCAAATTTGGGTGTGAAATTATAGACTGTGATATTCGGTTTCAACGTACGTACGTATAGGGAAGTTTTCTTTGCATATTTCACTTATATATTATTTTAACATACTTACAACGCCCTATGTCTAGAGTTATTAGAATGAGACCTAATTATACTAATTCTATAATAGGAAAGTAAAGCATGTATAACACTGTAGTTATAATATAATTGTAAATATAAAACATATTTTGAAATCTTTATCTTTTAAATGATAAACATACTCTTCGGAAGAAGTGAAACCAAATCGCCTTGCAAAACAAGGCGGGACAAAGTTTTTCCTATTTCCACGGACATAATTTCTTCCTCAATTTGCGTAATTTACTTTCGAAATTAGCAGAAACACAGATGTTTGTAGTACAAACATGTAGATAAGTGGCATGCAGAATTTGCTGTTAGCGCGGATAAAAAACTCCACAATGTTGGAACTTGCGTCATTTGAGACGTGCAGAACAGTACGGTCACGTTGCTTTTGTACAAAAACACTTCAATACGTACTACTCACTTGAGCGATATTGCCTTCTATGGCATGTAAATGACCTTAATCGTACTAAAACTACTTTTTTAGGTTCTTATAAATATCGAGCAATATGGAAAATTTACAAGTTGCCTTATTTGACTGACGAAACGTGCGGAACAATATAATTATTATTTTATTATTAAAATTTCTTTATACGCAGAAAAATCATCAGTAATATTAACTGTATAAAAACAATATGCATAGCTAAGGAAGAGAAGAAAAAAAAGAAAGAAATATCTAGACAACATACAAATAATATATTTACAAGAAAAGAAAATACTGTTTTACATGATTGCCGTGTGGAAATCAGATATTCAAAAAAAAACTTTATCAAGTTCGGATTTAAATTGCCGCAGACAGGTAATTTCCCGAACATTTTCTGGAAGATTATTCCATAAATGGGCCCCACTATAACTAAAACTACGCTTTAGGTAGTCTGTGCGAGGCTTGGCAAATCAACCAATTTGGTTGATTTGCACCACAACAACAACACATTCGCCCTTACTCACGTTACATTCATGCAAAAAACTTGAACCATTTTAGATATTGCAGACTTTAGTAGTTAGTTTGTGGACACTTTGCTTTTTTCCAGCGTTTGCTGTTTCGTAAATTAGAGCAATATATTGTAAACGCAGTCAATTTTTTCATAATTAAGCGAAGGACTTTCGTATTTTAACTCTACCATTCCCTTACCTATCAATCACATTTTCTCCTAAAAGAAAGCCGAACTATTTTCGTGTTTAAACTCATTTCGTATTAATCAAAGACCGCCTAGCTTCTTGGAAAATCATCAAACTATCTCAAATACTTTATCTTTTGTTTCCTAATCACTTGTCAAACTATAATTACACAACTCATGTACTACTTTCAGACAAATTAACCCGCTTCTGGGAAAACAATCTTAGTTGTTTACATTGTTGCTATGCAACCTAAGTAACAACTTTTTTATAGTTACCTCGGGTCCGTGTCTAGTTACTATTGTACGATATCATCACCAAAAAAAACTCTAGGAGATTTTACAGACTTACAAGTAGTTATATAAACCGACTACTGCACGGCAATTGAATTTATGGCAACGATAATAAATATTCATATTTTTCAAGTTATAAAAACATGAAGTTATTATATAAAATGTTATAGCAAAAATTAGATTTGTGGTTTTTAATCGTATCGTAGGCTTCTTGTTCATGATTCAGTTTCCTCACTGCTGTGTACTGGGCAGCTATACTGCAAAGATTATTTAGATAACCCAGGGACTAAACGCTTCAAAAAACTTTTGTTATTAGACAAATCTATAAAGCTGCAAGGTTGCTATTGTGTGTTTACACACTGCCATAGAAACGTAAAACACTACTCGTGATAAAAAAAAATGTTTAGAAGTTCTCACATTTATACAGCTGAGCTGTATAACCTCTGACTGCATTCCATCAAGCTAAGTCAAGGTGAACTACTTTTAATACACTTGCATAAATCTATGCAAGGTCAAAAAATATCACAACTCCAAAAAAGGGATTTAAGGACACAAACACAGTATCATGGTAACATACACGGTAAAATATGCAGTTATAAACCTAAAAACAACTGACTGCAACTTCTCGATGAAAATTAAGTTTAGCATACATTCGTGGGAAATTTTTTCGCATATTAAAAAACGTTCACTTTTAAACATTCAGTTAAATAGCTTAAAAATTTCTTACAATCAACATGAAAGATTCTCAATAACTTTTGTATACGTGTAGTTCTTGCATGATACAAAACGTCAGATAATCCATAATGATCCAATCTTCCTTAAGTTACTCATTTTAACGACTTTCTAGCAACACAACGTATGTTCTCGTTTCACAACCCGATATTTTCATATTACCAAGACAACCATTTTTTTCTGTTCCACGCTTATCAATCAAACAAAAATAAATCAACCTAAATGATGGTTCAGTCTTCCTGAGTGATGATGTAATATAATTTCATATACTCCTTATAAGTACTGCTCATTTCGCCAAATTGCAAGTCCACCGAGAGGCATTCATATGAGTTGTTGGTATAAGAAGAAAGGTACTGATTATAACTGAGACACTATACAGTGTTTTAATGATCAACAATTTCTGCAGTTGGATCAACTATCATGAATCCTTTACCATTTCAAAAAAGGTAAAATACAAATTAAGAGCTACTTGCTTGAATAAAATAGGAGTTTCACCTAAAATTAATGTAAAATTCTATACTTGTCAAATTTTTAGCAATAAACATTATTATGGAACCAACTCGAGTGGATGAATGTTTTTGTAAGTTTTTGATAAAAAGCGTATGGATGCATCTTATAAATGGATGCAACAAAAGAGAAACTCTAAGAAATAGAAAGACCTTTCCTTTTTCTGAAAAAGCAAGGAAATCGCTCTCTTACAGCTCTTTGCTATCTCTTTTAGTTCCAGAATTATGCTGCGTTTAAATTTTGTCAATAGTTCCTGAAACTTCACATGCAAAATTCCAAGATAAGCTGCATGCGTTGGTCCCAGAAAATTAATTACGCTATATGAAAAAAACCAGCTACTTTAACCGTTGTCATGGTGTAGCCAAAACAAACTTCTGAAGCAACAATTACTGAATTGTAGTCCACATGTCTCAGACACCGATGACATTACCATACTAAAACTTTTTTATTTATTATATCGATACTAGCAAAGCTACTTAAGACCGAGACATTGCACTTGTAATAACTTTTGCCGGCATTGCAGCTTTGAACTATCCAAAAATAATGTGTAATATATAAAGACACTGTACTCGTCAGGGTGGGAACAAATAGACACCATAAGGATTATATTTGTTTCTCTCTCAAAGTCATAGCCCATACGTGAAGCGGAGGAACGCTAATAAAAGTTTTTAGCACCAAATTGCTATACTTAATGAGAGTTTACAATGTTATTCACCGAAGCGAACAAAAAAGTATGAAGTTGTAATACTAACAGAAAACATTCCCAAACAAGAGTTTTGAATGTCAAATTATCTATATTTCATCGTATACCTGAATCAAAAAGCTAGCATATAACACTTTAAAAACAAAATTAATGAATACATTCGACAAACCATTGGTATTTCGATTCCATGATGTCCTTTTCGTCCAACACCTGTCCAACACTTCACGCCATTTTGTTCCACAAATTTTTTTGAAAATTTTCCCGCGCATTTTGATACTGGCCGCGCTGGTTTTAGGGCTTGGGTACCAAACGATTTTCAGTCGTACTAACGCTGATTACATCACAAGTTGGAATTACATAATGCCAACGGATGCAAACAATTATTTGTGGTTTCTTAAGCAATCGCACACGAGAATGAATGTTTAATGTATAATACCATGAGTTGGCAAATTATACTATTTCATGTACACGTGATTGACTAACTTCTGCTCCAAGCAGTAGCACAATCCAGAGCACACCCCATGTCAATTTATGTCATTCCAGGTTATAATTTGCCCATGCCTGCCCAACACATTACTTTGAACGCTGTCAACACTGCAACAACATTAGCAGACATGTAGCGAGGAATGTAATCACAAGTTTTCATAATCCTTCATGTCTGCTGAGAACAATAGCACGATTGTGAGTGCCAAGATTTTATGAAATTCTTGACAGCTGTAAGCTGGGAAGCGCACGTAATCCAAATAAAGAAAAAAAACTTAGTGCGTAAACAATTACATTTATAGAATGAAACAGTTCAATTCCCGCAAAAACGTTGTACACTACTTTCAAAATTTAAACTTTGGCAGCATGGGGTGATAGAGCGATATCAGTTTGATGAGAGAAGATCTAAAATAAGTTTTAATGTATTTATAGAATACTAGTTTACGTCCAGAAAGGTGTATAAAATTTCATCGTTGCTTTAACAAAACTGAGGTTGATACACTTGTTATGTACTGTGCATTGTGTTATCAATTACAACAAAATCGTGCGCTTCACTCTTATCACTAAAGGCGGCGGAAGAAGCCCTAAGGTAATTTGGAAACATTTGCGATGTAAATTACCGTTAGCTCACGAAATCTTAATTAGATATCCTTTCTAATCAGCGAACTTATAAAATAATATGATACACAAATGCCACAAAAGTATGACTACTGACTAGTGTATTCAAAATACACTTTTAACACTCATGAGCTTATTAACAATCAATTCTTGATGTTCATCACAATTTCTGGGAAAATCTGACTTTTCATAAAGTTGGAACGTGCTTAAAAACGAAGTAATTATTAGTAATATTATTCTTCTAAAAAATTGTGCTGAACGTGAAGAATGCATGAAAGGCTACGCAATCTTCAGCAAACAAGTATGTACAAGTTTCTCAACAATGCTTTACACTTATGATACTGAGCACTCTCTAGTCATCTGGTACTTGGCTGGTAAAATAAGATATATATCTGTACTATATAGCGTATTACACATGCCAGTCTACCTACTCTAAATCAATTTTCGACCGGGAGCCTTCTTTGGAAAAATGCACTTCGCATAATTCTATTTCTTTCTTTTTATTTCCCATAATCTGGGCGAGGGTGGAATCAAGCATATATCTTGAGTGTTTTTCTTTAAGCTACAGTATGTCACTTGGACTTATCACACATCTAATAGTAAAGACGATCTTATACATGCAAGGTCAAATCTTCAAATTTTGACATCTTCTCAGCAGATTATTTGTAATATGTACATTTCTGACTTGGTCATTGTGTTTACCTGCATTCATTATAACATAGCATGAACGCAGACCCCATTTACCACTGCATTGCGTAAATAAGGGTGATGAGGTCCAATTTTACGTGAATGCGTATTGCACAATATAGTGTCCATAATAGGTATCGTCCATTCTGTATCTGCTGTGCAATTCATTACTTCCTACGATATATAGGAAACAGACGGCCTTGTCTAGACTAAGATTCTTCACGATTGGGAGTATGATAAGTACAACTGTGCATGCATGCCATGCCAGTGAATTGTCACTCAAATGCAAAGTCCAAACCATCTCCATGGAAAATCAATGCACTCATCAAATACGTTCACCTCTACAGTAATTCACTCCAAAGTAACGTTTTATCAAAATAAAAATGCAATATTTATAGATACGATTAAAAATATTTAGTATTCCTAATGCTAAAAAGTCAGAGATCACGCTATTACTATGATAGATAACGAAATGAAAATCTCACTAACGTCATATGTTCCTGTGGGATATACGCAGATAAAGTTCCTCCAAACGTCATTCTCACTATGAGCAATTATAAATTCACTAGTCATGGTAGATTTAGAACCAGTTGCCTCTGGTTCACTAGTATAAGTACATTATACTATGACTTGCAATTTGGAAAAAACTTTTATTGGGTTTCGAAATATTAGCTAAAGAACCGACGGCTATGTAGTTCATTGTTAAGAGCGTTGCACTATCAAAGAGATCCATTCACAGAACATTTACAATGTTTCATTGATCATTCCAGCAACATTAATTATTTAACTTGACAACGAAATTAATGTAATCCTTATGAAACAGATACACAACAATTACCAGCCATCAGTAGACTATGTGCAATAAATGAAACTAAAAGCAAGTTGCATTATAAAGTCATGGAGATAAAACTGACACGCATGAGACCTTGAGGGTTGGACCTTGAATTACCTTCTGGTGGAATGATTTCATATTCCAATCGTGATAGTGGGCGGGTATTCATTTTTCTTTCAACCCAAATGAAAAATCCAGCTTCATGCACTAGGCATAAATGTACTGAATTACCCCTTTTCACCTAAATTCACTGATTTTATCGGAAAATTAACACTACAAGAAAAACACAGATGATCTTAAGAGTGTGAACTCCAGAGTGCATATTCCACGTTTCTATCATGTTCACTTCATTCTATGCTAAACCAAGCGTAGACTGAGTGAGCAATGTAATCATTTTTCTAGTATGCACAAGTTGTTATATATCACTACAAATACTAAACAACGTTTCCTATGCAAAGAAGACAACTTAGATTCCTTTTAGATTATACTAGAAGCCAGGAGGCAAGTGCTTCTATTACATCTGATTAAGCTTGCATGTCGGAGTGCACGTTCTGCTATACAGTATCGAATGTAATAACCAACACAATGGACTATTAATAACTGTCTACAAAGATTTCGCAATGCGTACTGTCAAGCTACAATGGATGAGCAATTGAGTGATGAGCGATAGATTAGACGCTTTGTACGATGTACGCTACAAATTTGTTCTAAAAACCGTTTGGTGGAGACAAAGGGTGCAAGCGCGTTTCATCGGGAGCCTTGTGTAAGTGCTACAAGCGAGCTTTGCAAACTTAGCGTAACCTACGCAAATTTCACGGGCAAGCAAGCAGTCAGTATGACGATGCCATTAATAACTATTAATGCGCATAAGGGTATAAAAGGGGCTTGCGACACTTAACCACACATAATTTTTCCCAACCACTGTAGTGAACAGTTCGACGACACGAGACAAGAATATCCGATGGTTGATCAAGATCGATTCATAGTGCTAGGCGTATCTGAACGTCAAGTGAAAGAAGAACGCAGCGAGAATAGTAGAGAAAACAGCCCTGTACTAACCAGGAGGAACTCTAGTCCGCTTCAAGATAGGAACAGCGATCCAGAGCAATCGACAGAAAGCATGCACTACAGGCATGAAGCAAGCATGGTGCTGAGCAGAGAAGATGAATTGAATTCAAGGTATGAAGATTAAATACCATACTGTTATTAGAGCGTTATAATGCAGTGTATAGATTGCCTATATAGAGCAAGCATACTGTAACCATCAATTAAACCATGTGGTCTTTTTAATGAATGGCTTTCGGCGGCGCAATATTACCTTTAGGTAACAAAGAACATTTTAGTAAAGACGACTTAGTGAATAGTACAATTAGAGTATGGATAGTGTATAGAGTAGAATAATCATTAATATCCGATTAGGTTATATGTTTTCAAAGAATCTTCTCGATTGCCAACAAATTTCAACAATCACCAATTCACATAAACCATCCATGCTTCCTCTTGAAATTTTTGGGAACTTGATTTCTCCACAGCTTTTAAAATCTTTCAAGTTTAGTTATTAATGACTACACAAGAGCTTAAATGCACAACAAGCCTCACCCATTGACTTTGATATATTGAAAATAAAGGATACTTTAATATTAGCTTAAGTTCAACACAAAGCTTTATTAGGTGTTCAAACAAAGGTATTTCCTATGTCATGGTTGACTAAGAGTCGAGTCCATCATAGCACATTTCTGAAGTGAAACAGTGTCCCAGAAATGCACTCCATTACTAGACCTTTTTGTTCAAAATATTTCAATTTCATTGAAATGAAAAAAATTCTACCGATCTACGCACGTCATATAACTCAAAAAACATTTTACGTTTAAACTTTTGATAAATGATGAGTCATGGGCTATGATTTAAGTTTTAGCAGTTTCATAAGCCGTGATCTAATTCAGCAAAAATGTTTTCAAATTACGCACGTTAACACCTGAGACAAAGCAGCCACGCGGGTTTATCGTGTTCATGAAAAATACGGACTTATTAAAAACTAAATTTAACATAGTGTTGAAATTCAAATGGTCCAGTGAATGGCCATAATTTTAAACAATATTTTAGTTTCTACAATTTCTATGAGTTGGGTTTTTTTACCACAGTTTGTTGTGCTTATGAGAAAACAGCGTTTCTCAATGGTAATAACTAAGCTTACAGTAATGATGCATAGTTGTATTAATTTAAATGCAGAAGCAATCTGACATTAAAACATATGCATTAATTTCGAGAAAAAATTCCTGTATTCCACCGAGATCTTTCCCCAGATGCCTATATCCACTCGGAAATGAAAATATCTTGGGAAGATGCCAAATTTTTACCAAACAAGGAACTACCAAAGCGGAAGTATATCTCGGAAGCAGTGTTTTTCGTTTGATCTTTCAAATTTTGTTTTGCCTTTTGCTTGCATTGTGTGCGTCATCATTATGGGTTTGGTTTTCAATTACAAACTTGCTTAGTTCCTGTTCAAAGTGGTTCTCGTTTTCGTGTCGAGCGCTTCGAAAGTGGTTAGATATAGTTCGAGATATGCAATTCGAAGATTCTCGCCTCAGCTTAGCACAAGTCATTGGGGTTTAAATATAAGACGACA